>JAJLXO010000150.1:145999-190873 GCA_030571375.1 Botryozyma mucatilis | reverse complement strand
GTTATAGTAATTATAGTAATTATAGTAATTTTATATACTTGTATATTAAATTAATTAGATTATAATAAATTAAAGTAATCATCTACATGTGTTGTAATTATAATGATTGTGGTAAAATTAGTATTTTATAATAAATATAATAAATATAATAAAATAATAAATACAATAAATATAATAAATATAATAAATATAATAAATACAATAAATACAATAAATTATAGTAAATTATGATAATTATATATAAAATTATAATAAATCATAGTAATTGTATATAGTAAATTATGGTAACTATGGTATTTTATAATAAACTACAGTAAGATATAGTAATTATATAAATTATAATAATTTTATATTCTTGTATATTAAATTATATTAGATTATGGTAATTATATAGTAAATAATAATAAATTATAGTAAGTTATAGTAATTATAATAATTTTATATACTTGTATATAAAATTATAATAAATCATAGTAATTGTATAGTAAATTATATAGTATAGTAAATTACAGTAATTATATACTAATGTGTTGTAAATTATAATAATTATGGTAAAAATATAGTATTTTATAATAAATAATAATAAATTACAGTAAGTTATAGTAATTATAGTAATTATATAGTAAATTATAATAAATTATATGCATTTATTTTAAATTATAATAAATTATTGTATTTATAGTATTTTATATTAAATTATATTAGATTATGGTAATTATATAGTAAATTATAATAAATTATATAGTTTATAGTATTATAGTATTTCATACATATACTTGTATATTAAGTTATAATAAATTATAGTAATTGTATAGTTAATAATAAATTATAATAAATTATAGTAATTATATAGTAAATAATAATAAATTACAGTAAGTTATAGTAATTATATAGTAAATAATAATAAATTACAGTAAGTTATAGTAATTATATAGTAAATAATAATAAATTACAGTAATTGTATAGTAATTATAACACTCGGAGAAGTCCAGTGTACACGAATATAAACAAAACCCTATTTAAAGCGAATTAGTCATTATTTAAAGTACTGTCATTGGCTCAAAATACACTTTATTTTAATATCAATCGTTAAAAATAAGATAAGACTTCAACCTTACTTCACGGGTCAAAATGTTATCCAAGGTTTATCTTAGTTTTGTAGACAATGAATTGTTAGTTTGTATGGCATAGTATGTCGGATCTCTCCGAGAGACACGTATGTTTTAGATTGATGTAGATCTAGATTGTATATATATAGGTATATATATATACATATACCTATATACATAACATATACCTATATACTTATATACTTATACTCATATACATATACTTATACACTTATACTCATATACATATACTTATACACACACAACATGCACAACGTACCATCAGGAGCTCCCTCTGTTATAGACATAAGTCGTAAGTTAATATATTATAAAAAAAAAAAAAAAAACTAACATATAGCCATTTACAAAAATGACAAACAATCTCGAGACAAAGTAATCCAACAAATCCGAGAATCATGTTTGGATAATGGTTTTTTCCAAATAATTAATCATAATGTACCAAGTGAACTTCAAAAAAAAGTTTTTAATTGTTCTGCAGATTTCTTTTCATTACCAGTAGAGAAAAAACTTAAAGTAGATAAATCACAAAATTGGTATAATCGTGGATATGAATTATTACAATCTCAAATACTTGAAGAAGGTACATTACCAGAATTAAAAGAAGGAATATATTTTGGAAGAGAATTACCATTAGATCATCCATCAGTAATTGCTAAAAAAGTAAATTGTGGACCTAATTTATGGCCTCAAGATGTTTCTAATCCAGATGAATTTAAAAAAACAATTTCTTTATATTTTGATACAATGACAAAACTTGCAAAGGAATTAATTGAATTAATTGCAGAAGGATTAGGTATTGATTCAAAATATTTTAATGAATTTACAAATGAAGCATCTTGTACAGTTAGATTACTTCATTATCCACCTCAACCAGTGAATGAAGCAGCTAATCAACGTGGAATTGGAAAACATACTGATTTTGGATTCTTAGCAATTTTAATGCAAGATAATGTTGGTGGTTTACAAGTTTTAAATAGGAAAACTGGTGATTGGGTAGATGTAGATCCAATAGAAGGAGCTTATGTAGTTAATTTAGGAGATATGATGCAGAGATGGACTAATGATAAATACGTTTCAAATTTTCATAGGGTTATTAATAAATCTGGTAAGGAGAGATATTCTGTTCCTTTTTTCTTTAATGGCAATCCAGATTTTGTCGTTACTTGTTTACCGGGTTGTGAACAAGATGGAGTTTCTAAATATCCTCCGGTTGATATAGACTCTTATACAAAGAATCGTTACAATGTATCTTATGGACGTGCAAATACATACAAGACGTATGAGGTGGATGAGGTTAAGTAAGTTAGGATTTATATTATATTACACTATAACATTGTTATTCTATTATACTATACTATACTATATACTTATTATATTATTTATTATTCACTATATTATATAGCATTACATACATACATACATACATACATACATACATACCATTTGTGTATATATATATATATATTTGGCATATATTTCCATATTATTCTTATTTACATAAATATTGTATACACATTCATACTACACTTAGTATATTATTGTATATTATTGTATAGTATATATTATATTATACTATACTATACATATTTTATTATATTATTTATTATTATACTATATTATATACACTATATTATATACACTATACTATATATACTATACTATATATACTATACTATATACACTATACTATATTATTTATTATTATATTATTTATTATTATACTATATTATTAAGTAACTAAGTGTAGAAACCATACTATTATTATATACTACCATATCAACATTCACTATGACAACCAAAATATATACTATAAAAAAAAAAAAAATTCTCATTTTTTTTCTTCTCTACATATTATTCTTAATTTTGCGTACATCCTTATCTCTGTCTAGCTTTCTTGTAGCTCCACAGTCATTAAATTGCGCGTATATTGATTTGCCTTAATTCGCTAGCAGCATCTATTTCCAGGATGTCGTTTGATAGTAGTGAGGCATACAGTAAAATGCATAATATAATATAATATAAAATAATAGTATATAACACAATAGTATAATATAATAGTATATAATACAAAATACAATAAATAGGATATACTATACTACACAAAAAACAACATATATAATAAAATGTAAATACACAATAAAATATATACTGTATACTATAAAATACTACACTACGAACAGAAAATCTATTGTGGACTATTGTGTAATGTTTTCAAGAAAATATTGTAATTTATAAAAAACATACTGTGATGTGTGAAAAATATACTGTAATTTATAAAAATTTATCCTGTAATTAATAAAAAAATCAATTGTGTACAAGCGTGAAATCAACTGTTTCCATGCGTAAAATAACCTGTTTCCATGCGTAAAATAACCTGTTTCCATGCGTAAATCAATCGTTTCAATACGTAAATCAATTGTTTCGTTCCAAAAACAATATGAAAACTGGTGAACAACATCCTTTATTTCATGTATATTATTTTTACGATTTATTGTATACAATTCTAGTTACAAGCTGTTAATGGAAAAATTAATAGATTATATTTAATAATAAAAAATAAAAAGTAAAAATATACTATACAATATATAACACTATAAAATACAATAAATTACAGTAAATTACGTACTTGTATACACTACAATACAATATACTATGTACTATAAAATAGTATAAATTACAATAATTACAATAAATTACGTACATGTATATACTATACTATATATAATAAAATAAAACATACCACATACTAAACCATATACTATACTATACAATAAATTATTATACAATAAAGTATTACACAATAATCATTATCAATAAATCATTATACAATACATTATTATACAATATAATAAATTATATTGTATAATAACATATTGATAATAATATATTGAAACAGTCATCGACAGCGTTGCCAAGCAACCAAAATTCGCATATAATATTTTTTTTAGTCTATTACACAATCACCACAGAAACCAGGTGTGCATCACCATGACAACCAGCATAAAATAATGATAATTACGCATTGCAAAAAAAATCAACACAATTCTAAACTTATAAACATTAAAATAAGAGGAAAAAGTATAAAATAAACGATTAATTTTTAAATATATTCTATTAGAGAACAAAGAGACAGAGAAGAGGTTCATTTAGGAAAAACAACTGAAAAAATTGGATTAGAAATGATATATTTCTCTTGAAATAGATAGTATATTTACGCATAATTATATAAATCTAATCAACTTTACAACTTGTTTGTTTTATATTGAGATAGTATTGGTATTATTGGGCTTTAGGATTTATTTAGTGTAGGACTTAGGCATTTATTTATTATTTATTATTTATTTATTTATTTATTTATTATTTTTGTTTATTTTTGTTTATTTTTTTAGCAAAAAAATAAACAAACAATAACAATAATAACAATAACAATAATAATAAACAAACAGCATATACTTTCTTACTTTCTTTCTTTCCCAAATTTCGGTGGCAAATCATTTAATTGCATATATTAATAATAACAACAACAACAACAACACACTATCACGCCATACAAAAATTCAAATTCAATGCTCTTCTTGAAACAATGAATAACGATAAAAAAAAAAAAAATTCACTCTCAAATGCTGTACAAGATGAAATAAATTCAACTTCAACTTCAACTTCAACTTCAACTTCAAATTCTAATTCAAATTCAAAATTAGAAAATAAATCATATTTTAATGGAAAAAAACCCTGGGAATTAGAAATGTCTTCTCATCCATTTCGCAAAAATTCATATTCGCATTCAAATTATTCCCCTATACAACAAGAAACTGATGTTGACGACAATATAAAACAATCCGATACATCTAATCGTTTTATAAATAGTATTAATATATTCCCTTCTGAAGCACCTTCAAGATCTTGTACAGTTTCAGCTTCGGATAGCAACAATAACAATAATAACAATAATAACAACAATAATAATAATAATAATAATAATAATAATAATAATAATAATAATAATAATAATAATAATAAACCTCGCATACAATCTGGTGCATATAGAGAAAGTAACTTTCATACTCACTATCCAATAAACTCAGATGAGGATTTAAACCATTCTCCACATGTAATACATACTGTACATTCAAACCCCACATTTAAACAAAATTATCCAACTTCAATATATGATGATTCTTCAATATCTTCCTTCCCTTATATCTCATCTGGGAAAAATCATAATAATAGAAATATTAGTACCTTTAGTGAGACAAGTAAAAATTCTCAAAACCCTTTTGCAAATCCTACTAATAATACACAACAAAATCATACTGACTTGGGCTATTCAGAATTTAATTATGATACTAATTCTCCTTATATACCTAATGTTGTTAATAATAAATCTTCACAAAATTATAGACGCGCATTCACTGAAATATTATCTCCAAGACGTTTTTCACATGCTTTAGAAGCAATGTCTAAAAGAGTAATGTCTGCAACAACTGAATATCATCATGTAGATTCAAATGAAAAAATAAAATATTCACGAATAGATGAAATAAATAATTTATCATCTCATTCTAATCCAACTACTTCTTCATTTTCAACTCCCACTTCTTCATCATCTTCACAATCTTCACCATCTACACCACCTATTATAGTTAATCACACATTTTCAAAAAAGAGTTCAAGTTCTAATACACCACCACCACCACCATTACCACCATCTCCACCACGTGATAATTTTTTCGTTGACAAATCTTTAGGGTTTATAGGTGAAAATAATTGGTTTCGCATATTTCTTTATAAATGTTTTTGCTCACGCTTATATCCACCAATAATGATGGCTTTATTGATTTTACAAGTTACCATTCTCACTCGTCAAGCTGCTCAAAATTCAAATATTGTTGAAATTATTAATTCAAGATGGGGCACAGATTGGATGGATTATTCTATCTTAGTTTTATTTATTATATTCACCTTGGAAGCTATCGGTAAAATAATAGTTATGGGCCTTTGGAAAAATCCAAAAATTATTTCACCCAAGGATAAACAAGATGATAGAAGCTTTTTTTTACGTGTATATGACTACATATTTGTATTCGCTGGTAATGAAATTTGGAATAAGGAGGTACAAAATATTCGCTCGGTACAACTCCCAGTTGTAAAATCAACAAATACTGATCTTTCTGATAAAGAAACTAATAAAAATATTTTCTCTGATAATACCGCATCTTCTTCTGAAACAAATTTGCAAGATATGAATAAAGGATTGTATTCTGTAGAGAAAAATCACATTCTTCGAAGAGCATATCTTCGTTATAGTTGGCATCGTCTTGATGTAGTATCACTTATTGCTTATTGGACTTATTTTGGTGCAGTCATGTCTCATAAACATAATAATATAGCTGAAGATATAATTCCTTATAATCATAAAATTTCTATTCTCTTTATGCTAAGTAGTTTGCGTATTTTACGTCTACTGAATCTCACAAAGGGAACTGCTTCTATTCTGCAAAGTCTTAAAAAAGCTGCCCCACTTTTAGTTAACATTGGTATTTTTATTGCATTTTTTTGGGCTCTTTTCGCCATTATTGGTGTACAAGCTTTTAAAGGATCTTTCCACAGACAATGTATATGGTATGATTCCACTGGAGAGCAAAGTTCGTATGAGACAGGAATTTTATGTGGCGGATATGAAAACAATGTAACAGGAATTGAAGAACCTTTTATCTACCAAAAAGGAGGTAACAGTAGTATATCTGTAGCAAAAGGTTATATCTGTCCAGCAAATTCAGTATGTGTATCAGGTCCAGAAAGTATTTCTGATGACGGAGTTTTAAACTTTGATAATTTTTTAAACAGCTTACAAGTTGTTTTTGTAATCATGTCTTTAAACGGGTTTTCTAATTATATGTACGATATGATGTCTACAGATTATATGGTTGCCTGTCTTTTTTTCATAGTTGGTATTTTAATTCTTGGTTTATGGTTGATGAATTTAATGGTGGCTGTAATTAGTTCTTCATTTTCTGTGCTTAGAGAAGAAAGTCAAAAGAGTGCTTTTTCGGCTGAACCCATGAAGGCAAGCAAAAAGGGCTTTAATAAACCTTACAACTATAAATCCGCTTATAAAAACAAAATATTATCTTATTATTTAAAATATAATTGGGTTTTCACTCTTGTGATTGTCTTTGATCTTATTATACAAGCTCTTCGGTCTGATTCAATGACCGTTGCAAGACATAATTCTATTCATGTTATGGAAGTTATTATTACTTTTGTTTTATTTGGAGAAATGATTCTTAGGTTTTTTTCATATTTACCAAATTGGAGAGCATTTTTCCAAGATTATTTAAACGATATTGATTTGTTTTTAGCTATTGCAACTATGGTTATTCTTCTTCCGCCAATTTTTAATTCATCTATCTTATATTCTTGGTTAACTGTTTTCCAACTTCTTCGTTCATATAGAGTCGCTATGGCTATACCATCAATTAGAAATATATGGAAACTTGTTATTAAAAATACTGTGGGTATTATAAATCTTACAATTTTCTTATTAATGTTAACTTATTTGTGTACTATCTTTGCTACACAGATATTTCATGGTCAAATTGCATATGAAAATTCGGAAACAATAAACCTTGTATCTTTTTTTGATTTTTTAAATTCCTTCATTGGAATGTATATAGTCACTTCTACTGAAAATTGGATATCGATTTTACAAAATGTCGTTTCATCAGAAGCCCCCTTCCAAGTAGCATGGATTGGTGCAATTTTTTTAATTACTTGGTTTGTTTTCTCTAGCAGTATTGTTTTCAATCTTTTCATTTGTGTTATAAATGACTCTCTTGAAGTTCCAGAGTATCAGAAGCATCACGAACAAATTAAAATGTTTGTTAAAAATTATTTACTTGAAGAAGAAGAAGATAAGGATCCTACTTTTTTCTCTCTATTATTTCACAGTAAAGCAATAAAAGTTGAAAATGAACGTTTGGCGTCAAGACCAGCTGCGTTTAATATGTTATTGAAATCAGATGTAATTGAAGATTTTTGGAGAAAGGAAGAATTTTTTTCTGAGGCAAATGGTGCAAAGAATAAAACCAATTATTTATTAAATATGTTTCATAAGATTTTACGAAAAATTTGGCCTGATTTATATGTGAATCCATTTTATGGAATTACATCAAAAAATGTCTTAAAGCCATTAAAGTTTAATCATCCCACTACATTTGCGCAAGATGCAAGAAATGCACATGCACAACATAAAACACAAAGACAAAAATATCTAGAGGAGCATCCAGAATTTAACATTGCCTTATATATATTTAAGCCAACAAATAAATTAAGAAGGTTTTGTCAATCTATATTACCTCCGTCTAACGGTAAACGATATGATGGTGTAGTTCCTAAGCGTACAATAAAATATGTTGCCTCCGCAGTCATATTTTCTGCAATTTTCATAATGGTTGTAATTTCCTGTATTACTACTCCATTATATGAGAAAGATTATTTTTTGCGTAATACTGAGACATTTAATTGGATAATGTATAGCGACTTAATCTTTGTTGTATTCTTTACTATAGAATTTTTAATAAACATTATAGCTGATGGATTTTTTTTCACACCAAACGGATATATAAGATCTTCGTGGGGTGGTGTTGATTTTTTTGTTTTGATTACTATATGGATTTCAATTATATCATATTTAAAGCAAGAAAGACAACTTTCTCGTTTTTTCAGAGCATTTAAAGCTTTGAGAGCATTAAGACTACTTAATTTAAGTAAAAAAGCTCGCGAAACATTTTATAATATAATAGTTATTGGTGTGGCTAAGATGATTAATGCTATGCTTTTATCCCTAAGCATTTTAATTCCTTTTACTATTTGGGCATTAAATTTATATTGTGGGAAAATGTATTCTTGCAATGATGATGATAATACAGAATTAGCTCAATGTGTTGATGAATATGAGAACAGCCCATTTAATTGGGATATTATAGTTCCTAGAATTGTAAGTAATCCTTACTTTAATTTTGATAGTTTTTTTGACTCCTTTCAAAGCTTATTTACATTTTTATCCTTAGAAGGATGGACAGATTTTTTATTTGCCGCTGAAAGTATATCTGGTGAAGGTATGAATCCCTCCCCTTTTGCATCAAGGTATAATGCTATTTTCCCTGTTTTCTTCAATTTTATAGGCAGTGTATTTATTTTAACACTTTTCGTATCGGTCGTGATTCAAAATTATGCTAAAACTACTGGAACGGCATTTTTAACTTCAGAACAACGTAGTTGGATGGAAATAGCTCGAGTTTTAAAGCAAGTACATCCTTGGAAATATAATGCGGTTAGACCGAACGATAAAATTCGTGGATGGTGTTATGATTTTGCAACTCAAAGAAAGAAAAGATTTTCTATTTTTTATACAGTTACTCTTTTTGTTCATACAATTGTTCTTGCACTAGATAAATTTCCAAATAGTAAGGCATATGTCACTACTCAGGATGCATTATTTTTAGTAACTTCTCTTTGCTTGTTGATATATTATACAATTAGATTTATAGGGATTGGTATTAAACCATTTTTAAGATCTTATTGGAATTTATATGGGGTCTTTGTTATAAGTGGCTCGCTTTATACTACTATTTCAGCATTAAATGGCAGTGGTTCAATTGCATTATTTCAAGTACAACGATTGTTTTTACTTTTAGTTGCAATTCTATGGATTCCAAGATTAGATCGTTTAGATCAGTTATTTAAAACCGCGTTAAGTAATTTTCATTCCTTAATGGGACTCCTTATTAGCTGGGGTGTTCTTTTCGTGGTTTATGCAATTGCATTTACACAAATCTTTGGATTAACGCGGTTTGGTTCACAAGGAACATATACTTTAAATTTTAGAACCGTGCCAAAGGCTCTTATCTTATTATTTCGAATGAGTATTGGAGAAGGTTGGAATCAAATTATGTATGATTACATGATACAAGCTCCTTATTGTGTATCAGGTCCAACATTTCTGGAAACAGATTGTGGTAGTAAAGTTTACGCATACTTACTTTTCATTTCATGGAATATTTTGAGTATGTATATTTTTACAAATATGTTTGTTTCATTGATCTATAATGGGTTTAGCTTTGTTTATCAAACATCTGGGAAAATGAGATTATTTTCACGTGCTAGACTGCGAAAATTCAAAGCAACATGGGCAAAATATGATCCATATGGAAGCGGCTATATATCTATTGATGACTTATCTAAGCTCATGCGTTCATTAGATAATGTTTTTGGAATAAGAATATATGATACTCCTTTCTCGGTAAAAGATATTCTTGAACAATGTAAATGTAATGATTTGACAGATCAACAAGCCAGTAATTCATCTTCTATTTTAAATAGAAGTAATCGTTATGTTCCTGATTCTGAACAAAATTTGGTTATTGATGGTGTTGATATAGGGAAATTAAATAAAATCATCTCTAGTATACCAATTGATCGTGTGAGAGAGAGACGGGAAAGATTTAATATATTTTATTATGAAGCAATTTCTAGGGCAGTTCCTGGGAAAGGAATATCATTTACTAAATTTTTACTCCAAATTCCTCATTATTGTGTTATTGATGACAACAGTTGTTTAACATTAATTCAATTTCTTGAACGCCGATTGCTTTTAAAACGAGTCAATGAATTTATTCTTCGTGAAAGAGTGCGTGGATTTTTCCTAATGATTAAGGATAGGAGGAATTTTCTTAAAAATAGAGAAATTCAAGGGATTAGTAGTTTAACATTGTTTCCTTTTAATAAGAAAACATTATCGAATGACACAGATATTTCAAGTGACTCTGATAAAGTTTCTACCAATCCATATAATGTGGATCATGATTCTCTGAAAACTAAAGAAACTCAAGGGCGTAGTTTATCGTTTCCTTTTAATAAAAACACGTTATCAAATGACACAGGTATTTCAAGTGACTCTGATAAAGCTTCTACTAATCCACGTAATATGAATCATCGTTCAAGTTTTATTCGTGTACGAAATATTGCGGATAATGATATGTATTTAACTGATTCTGGAAACTCTACAGATTTTAATAGTTATGGTAACAATAAAGTATCTAACGCAAATGAGGTTCCTATTCATAATAATTCATTTGGACAAATATTTTACAATGGATCGGTTAGTTCATCTACTACGGACACAAGTGGTGAAAGGAATATTATTGTGCATAACACGAATTTTATTAAAACTAGATTTGGTATGGATAGTAATAATTTAAACAATAACATGGGACAACTTTCTAGTTCAACTACAGATTCTAATTATTCTGGATCTCAAGTTGGAAAAGTAATTGGCAAGAATTCATTTAGGTCAAATCATCAAGAATTACCACCTTCTCAGCCTCTTATTAGACGACCTGTTCCTACTCCAGTGCAAGTTTTAGAGAATGCTAGGTTGAATGATGGATTTAAGATGGATAAATTAAGTGTAATGTCTGGAGAAAGTAATTTAGGATCCGGAGAAAATTCAGAAATGACAAACATTCCATTAACTCCTTTAGAAAATACATCTGGAATTCCTATTACTCCTAAGAGTAGTTATGCAGGTTATAACGAAGATTATGGATTTGAAAACGATTATTACAAGTTATCTGGTGACTATAATGTTAACAATAATAGTAATATAATTGGTAACGGAAATAAAAGTGAAATTGAAAATGAAAATGAAAAGAATAATAATAATAGTAATAATAATAATAATAATAATAATAATAATAATAATAATAATAATAATACCAAAAACAAACCAATTGAAACAAGTAGCAGGAAAATGGAATTGGTTCCTACGGTTACTGTTACATCTGATAATATTACTAGTAGTGCAGACTATGATGACAAGAGCAATACTAATATGATGTCACGAAACTCAGTATGGAAATTTACACGATCGATTAATTCGATAGGTGGAAGTGTTCGTAGAGTGTTTGGTACTACATCAGGTAAGATGAAAGGAAAACAAAGGGATGAAAATAATCAAGATATATTAAGAGATGATAAAAACAGAGATGAAAATAAGAATAAAAGAAATACGATTGAATTGGGTACACTTCCTCTTTTTAATAAAGAAAAGGGAAGAAGAGTATCAAATTTTTCAAATAAATCACAAGATTCAAGAGGGACTAATAAAGATGGAAATGAAGTTGTTAAAAATAATAAAGGTAATAATAGATTATCGGTTGCTAATACTAGTATTCGAACATCGATAGATAGTGATTATAGTAATTTATTTAGTGAACTTGATTCGTTTACAACTGAGGATGATTCTATAAGAGTTATTCAAGAATTTCAAAAGTCTACTTGGGGTAAATCATTACGAAAAGATATGAATGAGGGGGATGATGACAATGATAGAGAATGACATGTTGGTTATGATTTTTTATTTTTTTTGTTGTTCGTTTGTTATGTTTTTTGTGTTTGTTTTTAATTTATTTAGATGTTTGTTTAGCATTTGCTTGTTTATGTATTAAAATATGATTTTGTTTAGCATCATTAATGAATAGTACAAATAGTTATATATTATAGACTATAAACAGTGATGATTTATTATTTAAACTTTATTATATAAATATGAAATTTAGTATATACTATTTATTTAGAGCAAACTAAAGAATTTCAAAAGAGAATTACATATGAAGATGTTGAGATTAATAAGATAGTAAAATAAGATAGTAAAATAAGATAATAAAATAAGTAAAGTAAAATAGTATAATATATATAATAAAGTAAATAATAATAAAAAAAAAAGAATATATATAATATAGTATAACGTATAAAAAATAAAGTTATATTATATTATATACATGATACATGTACATCTTATTTATATTTCTATATCATACGGCATATTTTCTCGTCCATTCACGTGCAGTAGCTTCATATCGTTGTCTGTCAGTTTTGTAAACATGAGCAATCTCTGGTACAAGAGGATCATCAGGATTAGGATCTGTGAGTAGTGAACAAATGGATAAAAGAACTTTTGAAATAGTTAAAGCCGGCGACCATTGATCTCTAAGAATATCTAAACAAATTGAACCATTTGAATTAATGTTTGGATGATAAATTTTTGTGGTAAAATTTACTTTAGGTGGTTTAAATGGGTAGTCTGTAGGGAAATGAATAGAAAGGAAAAATACGCCTCCGGAGTATGGACTGTCGGCTGGTCCCATTATGGTTGCTTGCCAGTGGAAAAGGTCTTCACCGACAGGTCCTGCGCTGCAAGAAGAGGGCGGGTCTCTGTTTGTTAGTGGGAAATAATAAATAAAATAGTAAATAATAAATAAAATAATAAAATAAAAATAATAATTAAAATAAAAAATAAAAATAAAAATAAAAATAAAAATAAAAATAAAAATAAAAATAAAAATAAAAATAAAAATAAAAATAAAAATAAAAATAAAAATAATAAAAAAATAATAAAAATAAAAAATAAAATAATAAAATATTAAAAATAAAGAATAAAATAATTAAAATAATAAAAATAATAAAATAAAAATAAAATAATAAAATAAATAATAAATAATAAAATAAAAAATAAAAAATAAAAATAAAAATAAAAATAAAAATAAAAATAATAAAAAAATAATAAAAATAATAAAAATAATAAAAATAATAAAAAAATAATAAAAAAATAATAAAAATAATAAAAATAATAAAAATAATAAAAATAATAAAAATAATAAAAATAATAAAATAAAAATAAAAATAAAAATAATAAAATAAATAATAATAATAAAATAAAAATAAAAATAATAAAATAAATAATAATAAATAATAAAATAAACAACAATAATGCTCGCGTGCTAACTACTCTAACTACAACTACGAAAGCTACACAAATGCACTACAAATTGCCACCAAAGTGAACAGAGTAAAATACACATAATAGAGAATGAAATAAAATAAAATAAAAATAAAAACAATAAAAACATAAAAATAAAAATAAAAATAAAAACATAAAAATATACACATAAAAATATACACATAAAAATATACACATAAAATATACATTACACAATAATCACAAAAACTCACCTTCCGAGATCAGAAAGCTCCTTGTTAATTCGTTTTAAAGCCATTAGAAAAGAAAAATAAACTGTGAAAAACGCTAATACAGCAGTAAAATATTATTGTTTATACTAATAAACAATAATTAATAATAAACAAAATATGCGGATAAAGATATAAATATAAATGCTAACAAATTAATGTTAGAAATTATTACTAGTAATAAAAAATAAAGATAATAAGATAAATGTATGTATTATTATTTATTTATTTATTTATTTATTTATTTATTTATTTATTTATTTATTTTTTATTTTTATTTTTTATTTATTTATTTTTTATTTTTATTTTTTATTTATTTATTTTTTATTTTATTTTTTATTTTTTATTTTTCTTTTTAATTTCGACTCAAACAGAAACAAAAAAAATAAAAAGTAAAATAAAAAAATAAAAAATAAAAAATAAAAAATAAAATAAAAAATAGCAACGCATTATATAAGATTTATTGTTTGTTATGTAATGGTTGTTATGAGGTGTTTCTATGACTACTGTATTGCGATGTATTACTATGTAGTACTGAAATTGTTATTTTAGCTAATGGTTTTATATCAATATACTAGAGTAGATAGTAATAGCAATAAACATAGTATAGTATAATATAGTATAGTATAGTATAGTATATAATAGTATAGTATATAATAGTATAGTATATAATAGTATAATATAATATAGTATAGTATATAATATAATATAATAGTATATAATAGTATATAATATAATAGTATATAATATAATATAATATAATATAATATAATATAATATAATATAATATAACATAATATAATATAATACCATACTATAAATAATATAATAATATAATACTATACTATAAATAATAAAAATATAATAGTAAACAATAACATAGCTTGTATACTCGTAGACGTAAACACAAACTATAAAAGCACATTTGTACTAAATCATATCAAATGCATCGTCATCATCATCACCCTCTTCAATCAACTTAGCCAACTCTTGCTCCCTTTCTCTGGCCTCCTCAGCACTCTTAAGTGCTTGTCTATGATGATCCTCAGGATAACGCATAGCCTTTACTGACTCATCATGAAGTAAGTTGCAAAACTTAATACGTTCATGAAAAGATAAAAGAGGTTCTTGTGTACTATAAAGATCTAATACTTCATTTGATTGCATATAACCATCATCATGATTAATAGTAGCTTCAATAACCCCATCTCTAATAGCTTTAGCAACAATATATTCAGCAGATTCCTCAGATTCTAAATTAAGTCTCATACAAATATCACGAAGTGATATTCGAGAATAAGTTAATGACATTGAACGAATACCAGTTCGAATAACATTTTGACGTAATCTTAAAATAAGTGTATAAGTTTCATCTTTAATAAATACATTTTTATATTTTAAAATTGCATTAGCAAATTCATTTAAATCACCAAGTCTTACAGCTTGAGTTACAGCAAAATATGGAATAAGTACTTTTTTAAGAATTGGTTGTTGAAATACTTCAATATCAGGAATATCACCCATTAATAATTCAATTACAATATTTAATTTATTTGCAGCTTGTAAAAAACCAGTTCCATGAAAAGATTGAGGTGCTTTACGAATAGCACCAATTAAATGATCATGAGCTGATGTATAATCAAGTTGAATAGCTCTAATTTTACCAAGATAATATAAATATCTAGCAGTTAAATTTGTACCAGCTGATTCAGGAAATGTTGCTTTTAAAACAAGATTATCTGCTTGAACAAGTAATTTACACATTAAATAATTTCTTAATAAAAGTGTAAAAAGTTGTGCTTGAGTTTCAATATCATGACGAAGTGTTGCTGTACGAAATGCTGAAAGTAATGCAAGTCTAACATCTGGTAATTTATTTTTTAATTCTGCAATTCTTGAAATATAAAACCATGATTTTGATGATAAAAAATCCATTGATCTTCTATTATATGATGATAATTTATTAATGAAAACTTTAGAAAATTCTAATGCAGTATCAAGATTTTTTGAATCAATTAGGAAAATAAGCAAAATAAGATGATAATAAATATCAATTTCAGGTAAAAGTAATCCTTCTGATTCATCTTGATTATTAAAATTTTCTAAATTATTATTATTATTATTATTATTATCATAATCATCATCAGTATCCATTAAGTTTTCATTTTTAGGTAAATATTTTAAAACCTCTTTACTCTCAGAAGGTAAATAAATAGTGTCCGCCACTTGACGTAAAACATCAGCAGATAAACGATATCTTAATTTTGGAAGATTTCTCAATACTTTAAGTGTTAATCTTGGATCTAATTTATCAACTGCTTTATTTAAAAGGGCAAATCCTTGTGTAATTTCTAATAGTTAGTATTGTTTATTTAAAATATATAATCTTATCCTACCTTCAATAACGAAACCGCTCGTTTCTAGAGATTCATTTTCTACCGTCATTGTTATATAGAAGAAAGTGTTACTGTAGTATAGTATATTATTTATTATTATTTATTATATAGCATTTATTTATTATTATTATATTATTATTATTATTATTATATTATTATTATTATTATTATAGTATATTATATTATTAAATTATATTATATTATTATTATATACAGTTAATTCCAATTTGTTTACTTAATAAAATGGGTTCGAATCCAGATGGTGTTATTATTTATTATATTATTTATTATACTACATTGTTAACACTATCACTAAGCAAACGTTTATAATTATATAATCATATACGGTGGCAAATTATATCAAATTATATCAAAAAAAAAAATAGCAACAAAATGGAATCAAAATGGAATCAAATGGAATCAAATCTTTCAACAATTAACGATTCAGCTAATTCAATTCTAAATGGAAAGTTTAATAAACCTTCTATTTTTACAAATTCTTTACTTAATGCTCATAATATTACAGATTTAATACGTGATGCTGATGATACAGAGATTAAACTTTTTAAACGTGTTAATGGAATTACTGTCGAAAAAAAATTTAAAGATTTACATACTTTGTCTTTTTTAGAAACTGTTGATAAAAAAATTAAAAATGAATCTGATGTAGCAGTTTTATGTGAGGTTTTATTTGGAATTGATCAGAAGTAGTATGTATTACGAAGGAATACATTCTATTACTTCGTAATAGAATGTATTTATTATTATTATTATTATTATTATTATAAAATTTTATTGTATTACATGTTATTACTTCGTAATAACATGTATTACCATGTGATATAATACTAACCCTAACACAGTGGCGTGCCCGGTTTGCAGGAAAAAATAGCAGACATAATGAATAAATATGAATCACTGGTTACTACGATCGCGATTCGGGAGAAAAATATTACAAAATCAGAGAAAGAATATGAATCTTTAAAGGGAAATTTAGCGAAGGGTCATTTTTCTATGGATGAGTCTATTGATGAGCTGATTAGGGATGAGGAGATGAGAATAGCTCAGCTTGAAGCTCGATTGTAATATGTACAATATACTATATTATATACGAAGTATATACTATATTATATACGAAGTATATAATATAGTATATTGTAGTAATTTATATTGTAGTGCATTATATTGTAGTGCATTATATTGTAGTGCATTATATTGTAGTGCATTATATTGTAGTGCATTATATTGTATACATTATATTATATACATTATATTATATTATACTATACTATACTATACTATACTATGTTATAGTATATTATGTAGCATATTATGTAGTATATTATGTAGCATATTATGTAGCATATTATATAGCATTATGTAGCATATTATACTATACTATATTATGTTATTATTATAAACTATTAATTTATTTATTATATTATATTATATTATATTATATTATATTATACTATACTATATTATACTATACTATATCATACTATACTCTATTATTATATACTCTATTATTATATACTCTATTATATTATATTATATTATACTATACTATATTATACTATATTATACTATACTATACTATATTATATTATATTATATTATTATACTATATTATATTACACTATATTATACTATACTATATTTTATTACACTATATTATACTATACTATACTATACTATACTATACTATACTATATTACACTATACTATACTATAATAATTATTATTGCATACTATATTATATACAAAGTATGTGATATAGTAGATATAGTATATTTATTAGTACATTATTATGTTATATTATATTATGTAGTACATTATTAGTATATTTATTATGTTATATTATATTATGTAGTACATTATTAGTATATTATTATGTTATATTATATTATATAGTACATTATTAGTATATTTATTTATTTTATATTATATACTTCGTATATAATATAAAATAAAATAAGTATTCTATTACATTATTATACTATACTATATATTATATATTTCACTATACTATACTTTTTTGTTATTATATGCATTTATTTATTACTATTATTATTATTATATGCATTATATTATATTATATCATATATATCATATATACCATCTTAATCCCTTCCTGTCTTGTCCACTTCCCTTTGAATAGCAACTGAATCCCCTTTAGTACTATATCCTGTCGCTATTGAATCCTCTTTCAAACTCGCACTAGTAATAGCAGATGCTGCTGCCGGAATAATTATACTTTGAACAATCTTTTTTTCTTCCCTTTTAACCCTTTCCTTACTACGGGCTCTATTTATTCGCGAAATATACCCAATATAGACAACAACTTCTGCGATTAATATTAAAAGTGCACCAAAAAATGAAAATAATGTCCTATAAGCTGAATCCCAACCATAAGAAAGTCTCCAAAGTGCATATGCAACTGATGCAACTGATAGTAACATATTTGCAATTGTAGATAAATAATGTTTAATTTCTTTATTATCATCATTATTATTATTAATATTATAATTTTTATCTTTTAAATTGTTACTAATCATTTTTTGGTATTCTTTTTCTTCATATTCTACTCTTAACTTATTCATTCTTTTAATATATTCTTCAGATTGAACTTTTTTTTCTTTTTTTTCTATATAAACATCAGATTTTTTTAATAAATTATTTAATGTGTAATTATTATTTTTTTTAAAAACTTTATTAGATATTTCTATTAATTCATTATGTTCAATATAGTTTACATTTTTTTTTCCTATTGATTTTAATAATTTTTTTACTTTTTCACTTGGTACTATTTTTACCATATTTATGTGTGCTTTTTATGTAGATTTTTTTTTTAATATTTTTTTTTTTTTTTTTTTTTCTACTATTTTGTTTATATATTGTTCATATATTTTTGTCTAATAGGTAATTAATTAATTCTTTAAATTATTATATTAATATGAATTCAATTAATCTCTATAAGCAACCGTAAGTATTTGTAAATATTGTCATTAGTTATACTTGGAATATTGTATGAGATATCTAAGACAAGCATAAAATTTGTATTACTGTTATAAAATTGTTATTATTTATTTGTTTGTATTTATTTGTTTGTATTTATTTGTATTGAATGTAAAAAATTGTGACCCTATATGCGGCGGACGGGGTCCGCCGCATATAGGGTTTGTTTGGTTTATATAGAGCTTTGATTATATAAGCCGGCCGGACGGGCTTGCATATTGTATAAACCGGCCTGTGTCCACATTATCTAAACAACTCGCTAGATAAAACACAACAGGGTCTTATAGAAGAAAGAAATAAAAATTACAAAAATTACAAAAATTACAAAAAATTACTATAAACTTACAAATTACAATGTTTTCAGATAAAAACAGAAGAAATTATGGAAGAACATCAGGACCATTTAGTGTGTCTAATGGTAATTTAAACTCAAATTCAAATGCTGGTTCTAATTTAAGAAGTAATAATAATGTTTCAAATAATCCGAATCCTATGACAGAGTTAACAGAGGAACAAAGACATGAAATCAAGGAAGCGGTAGGTGTATATTACATACTATATTATATACTTCGTATATAATATAGTAGTATATAATATAGTAGTGTATATTATAGTACATTTATTAATTGATTAATTACTAATATACAGTTTGGTTTGTTTGATATGGATAACGACGGTGCTATAGATTATCACGAACTTAAGGTTGGTTTTTATTCATTTACATTCAATATAAAATACAATCAGCTAATTAGAAGGTTGCAATGCGTGCTTTAGGGTTTGATGCAAAAAAACCAGAAGTTCTTAGAATACTACATGAAAATGATCCAGATGGACGAGATTTAATATCGTACGAAGATTTTGCACGAGTTAGTATGTATTTGAATGTGTGTTTGTATGCATGCCTATTTTATACACATCTAACACACAGTGGCGGAGAAAATACTGTCTAGAGATCCATTGGATGAATTAAGGCGGGCCTTTGCTTTATTTGATGATGATAATACTGGAAAAATAAGGTATCAAATGATAAATTTAAATCTGTAATTATATTTTCCTTTTAAATAAACTAACCCACAGTTTACGAAACTTAAAAAGAGTTGCTGAAGAATTAGGAGAAAACTTAGATGATGAAGAATTACAAGCAATGATTGATGAATTCGATTTAGATCAAGATGGAGAAAGTAAGTTTGTTTCCAAGATTTTATTCTAGATATAATACTCAAATATTTACTAACGTTATAGTAAATGAAAAGGAGTTTATAGCTATATGTTCTGAACATTAATTGATGTATTTTTTTATTTTTTTATTTTTTTATTTTTTATTTTTTATTATTTGTTTGTTTTGTTATTATTTGTTCCTTTAATTATCTTTATTGTATTGTAATTCCTTAATTCTTATATGGTGCTTTTTATAAATTCTAACACAATTTGCTTTAACATTATATTATCTTAAAATATAAACAATAAATAAATTAATAAATAAATAAATAAATAATATTAAGATAACTACTCAATATTTTCAATCACTGATTTAAAAGAAAAAGGAGTAAAAGCATAACCTTCACCAACGAAAAACTTAGACATAGCTTCAACCCATTGCAAACGAAGAGAATGAAGCATTGCAGAAGTACCCTCCATTACGACTAAAATAACAACAGTAAGTGAAAACCACATAAAGAAAGTTACTACAACCATAATTACACCAAGTATACCAGTCAGCTTAAAAGATCCTGCAATTGTCATTGACCAAAGTACTGTTGATAATTGTCCATGAGCAAGTGATAATGCCCATAAACGAAGATATGATGCAGTATGAGATACACAATTTAAACAAAATTCAATTGTGAAAATTATTTGATGAATCATTATATCTCCAAATTCAAATTTATCCTCTTCATTCATTTCCTCTGAAGCAAATACATCAGAATTACTATTATGACTATTAGTACTATTAGTATTATTATGACTATTTTCAGTAATAATATCATCATCATTCAATTCATGATATCCAAATCTTTTTAATTTATTATTTTGACGACGTAAATAAAGTGGTTTTAAAAGTAATAACCATGGTACACATATTAAAGCCATTAATAAAAGTGTAACTTGAATTGTTGATTGACCTTTGAAAAGTGGTTCAGATACAGTTCCTGGTGAAAGAAACATATTAATAAGCATATTTAATAAACCTGGAGGTGAAACACCAATTCCATTCCAATCAACACACCATTTATATACAATTGTTATTGAAAGGTAACCAAAGATTGATTGCATAAAAATAAAGCCGGGGACAAAATTACCCCAAATATCAATGGGACTTTTAAAGAAAAGTGAATTTGAAAGTGAAAAAAATAAATTAAAAGTCATATGAAGGAAACCTAAAAGAATTGAAAGTTTCATCTTGTATGAATTCATGAATAAAAGATTATTATCAGTACCATGCCATGCAGGATCAATACCAAGTGGATAAACACCAACCTTATGAGCTCTAATTGTTTCACCAACATTCCATGAATCGGGCCATTCCCAACCGGATTTAAATAAGGTCATTGATTTAGAAAATATATCATTATAAATAAAACCTGTATAGATTGAGAATGCACCCATTAAAAGTACAATATATCTACCAGTGTAAGCCATATCAAATATTTCATCACGATTAATTTTAGCTAATTTTTTCTCATAAAAAACCATAAGGAAAGCAGCAAGAAACATTATAAAACCATGACCCATATCACCAAACATAATTGCAAATAAGAATGGGAAAGTTACAATTGTTGATAAACCAGGGTTTACTTCTCTATATGATGCGATACCATATGCATCAATAATTCCTTGAAAAGCAGCAGTAAATTTATTTGTACGATGGAAAGTTGGTGGAGTTTTAGAAGTTTTTAAAACATTTAAAATTGATGGTGCTTGTAAATTAGCTCTAGTAGTTACATCTTGTAAAGCATTTTGAACTAAAGCAATATCAAAGGTTGGTACCCAACCTTCAGCAATTAAACATTTTCTTGTTTGATCATAGTTAAACAAATTAAGAGCAGAATATATAGCTTTCTCCTTTTTAATAATTACAGACCATGATGGTAAATCATTTGAAATTGAAGATAATTCAGCATATAAGGTATTATCAGTATTTGCAAGTACAGAAGTTATATCATCAATTGCAGTATTAACTTCATGAATTTGACTTCTTCTTAAATTTGGATCTTCATCTACATGATATAAGTTTGCACCTAAAGATTCAGAAATTTTACGAATTTTATTTATAAGTTGATCACCATGAGCAAATATTACAAAAACATTTTTAATTTCTTCAATTTTAGTCTTTGGATCAATAAGAGGTTGTTGAATTTCAACATAATCCATAAATAAATTACCTCTTAAAGTTCTCCATAGTACTCTTTGAAGAATAGCAATTTTATCACGAGGTATAACACCAGTCACAAAACCAATATTCATAACGGTTAAAGATGAATTTTCAATATTTGAACCGGCAATTTGTTCAACATCTTCAAGTAAAGGAGCATTATCATTATCAGTTGCTTCAATTGAACTTCTAATTTGATCGGCTTGAACATGAGCACGATCAAAAAATGAACCAGCTTCGTTTAAAACGTGTCTTAATTCGATAAGATCATTATACCTAGAGATTAAAACTTCTTTTGATTGGTTTAATTGGACAACTCTGGCTTCAATGTTTTCAATTTTGCCACTTAGTATGTCAATATCACTTGAATTGGCAGCTACGGGAGATATTTCTTCACTGATTGTTTGTAGGGGTATTTGTGCAGTTTCGAGTTGGGAGGAGAAGTATCCTGGGGGTTAGAGAGTGTACAGAGTGTACAGTGTGTATACACACTGTATGTATACAGTGTTTATACATACAGTGTTTACACATACAGTGTTTACATACAGTGTATACATACAGTGTTTACATACAGTGTTTACACACTGTATGTATAAACATGTATATAAATACTATAAAATATACCATACAATAAAACACTTACTCAATTGTCTTTCCACATTGTCTAATCTTCTGATTTCCTTTACAAAAGTGCGTTGAAAAGAGTTTACACTAGCGTTTAGCTGAAATGTTAGTATATGTATATAAAAATTAGTGTGTAAATAATAATAGAAATGGTAGTATATATAGTAAAAAATAGTAAACAAAGATTATTTTCCTTAATACAACATAACGCCACCGAAATGAAAATAACAAAAAAGGAAAGTGGAGAAATGGAAAAGTAAACAAAGGAAAATAATCGGTAACTAAGACAAAAGGAAAATAAACAGTCAAAAGGAAATCAAAACAAGTCAAAAGGAAATCAAAACAATTCTCCAATAGGAGCGTTTGATCTGGGTATTATATAATATATCACATAATGATATTGTATATATGTATATGCTATATATATTATATATATGTATATGCTATATATATTATATATAGTAACTAATATATAGTATATAATAATATATAATATATATAACATATAGTATATAATAATACATAATATAATAATATATAGTATATAGTATACAGTATATAACATATAGTATATTATACTTACATCTCTAAATTGCATTGAACCAATCTCTCCCAAGGCAGCTACTGTTTCTCTTCCTACTTCTGTTGCTATATACAATTGTACCAATGACATTTCCGCAGAGCCTATTATTAGTATGAATAGTGTATAAATGAGCAAAAGACTTACGGAAAAAAGCTTCACGACTCATTGTGAATAGTGTGTTTGATGTGTACTATATAAATTGTATATGTGTAATATATTTATATATACAAAATATATATTATTGTATATATTAGTATGTATATAGTATGTATAATTTACTATATGATGGTATATGATTTTTTAATATTGGTGTGTGATTACTATAGTTACTGTTGATGTAGAAATTGTTTCCCTATCAATGGTTTCCATGACTTGTTGCTATCTCTACGTTTCTATGCCAATTTAGGTACATGTTTCTATACCAACAGAGGAACTACTTTGCTGTCTTAAATCAAGTCTAGACTAAGAAACAGTCTAGATGTTTTAAGTTTATTAGTGTGTTTATTAGCGTAGTTATAGTGTGCTAAATATGCGTTTCTATGCTATATAATACACTATATATTATGTACATATATATATTTTTTTGCATTTATATTACTTATAAGGGTATATTACATAATCTACTACATAATTCTAGATGTTTCGTCTTTATAATAAAAAGGAAAATCTTTGTAATCCTGTAATCTTTGTCATCTATGTGTGATGTTAATATGATAATAGTAAACAGTAATAGTAAACAGTAATAGTAAATAGAAATAATATATAGAAATAATATATAGAAATAATTCATAGAAATAATTCATAGAAATAATATAGTACAGTGGCGTAATACATAGTATTTATATAATTGTACATTATAGTATTAGATAGTTGTCTTTTAACTATATAAATTGAATACTATAATATCTATTTATTATATATTATATTGTCAATTATTGTATTGTCAACATTATATAGTTTACTGGTTTATTAGCATAGAGATAATATAGATTTATGATAGACATACAAATTAATTAGATTTGGATATAATATAATATAATATAGTATAAATATCACTGGCTTTATTGAAAATATTATATTGAAATAATTATTTAATAACAGCTAATTGAATAATATTTACAATAATATTGATCTTTACTATTACACTGTTTAAGGTTAGTTCTGCTGAATTATATTTTTGTATTATCTTTAAATTGTTTGTGTTTTTATATTATTTTTACTTTACTATGTTTAGTTGATATTATTATATTTTTAATATTTATTCTTAAATTAATTGTTATATTTTTTGTATTTTTATATTATTTTTATTTTTATTTTCAAATCAATTGTTTATTTTATTTTTATTTTATATATATTGTTTTTATATTAGTTTTATTAATTATTTTTATATTATTTTTTTTATTTATTATTAAATTAATTGTTATATTTTTATTTTATATTTATATTATTTTTATATTATTTTTATTTTTATTTTTTATATTTTATTTTATATTTTATTTTATATTAATTTTATATTATTTTTATTTTCAAATCAATTGTTTTATTTTTATTTTTATTATTTTTTTTATTTATTATTAAATTAATTGTTATATTTTTATATTATTTTTATATTATTTTTATATTAGTTTTATTAATTATTTTTATTTTTATTTTTATTTTTATATTATTTTTTATATTTATTTTTAAATTAATTTTTATATTTTAGTTTTTATATTATTTTTTTATCTTTTTTTATATTATTTTTATTAATTATTTTTATTTTTATTTTTATTATTTTTTTATTTATTATTAAATTAATTGTTATATTTTTATTTTATTTTTATTTTATATTTCTATTATTTTTATATTATTTTTATTTTTATTTTTATTTTATATTAGTTTTATTAATTATTTTTATTAATTATTTTTATTTTTATTTTTTATTTTTATTTTTATTTTTTATTTTATTTTATATTTTATTTTATATTATTTTTATATTATTTTTATATTATTTTTATTTTTATTTTCAAATCAATTGTTTATTTTATTTTTATTTTATATATATTGTTTTTATATTATTTTTATATTAGTTTTATTAATTATTTTTATATTATTTTTTTTATTTATTATTAAATTAAATGTTATATTTTTATTTTATTTTTATTTTATATTTATATTATTTTTATATTATTTTTATTTTTATTTTTTATATTTTATTTTATATTTATTTTATATTAATTTTATATTATTTTTATTTTCAAATCAATTGTTTTATTTTTATTTTTTTTATTTTTTTTATTTATTATTAAATTAATTGTTATATTTTTTGTATTTTTATATTATTTTTATTTTTATTTTTATATTAGTTTTATTTTTATTTTTTATTTTTTATTTTTATTTTTTATTTTTATTTTTTATTTTTTATTTTTATTTTTTATTTTTATTTTTATATTATTTTTTATTTTTTATATTTTATATTTTATTTTTTATTAATTATTTTTATTTTTATTTCTATATTATTTTAATATTATTTTAATATTATTTTTTATATTTATTTTTAAATTATTTTTATTTTTATTTTTTATATTTTATTTTTTATTAATTATTTTTATTTTTATTTCTATATTATTTTAATATTATTTTAATATTATTTTTTATATTTATTTTTAAATTATTTTTATTTTTATTTTTTATATTTTATTTTATATTTTATTTTATATTATTTTTATATTATTTTTATATTATTTTTATATTATTTTTATTAATTATTTTTATATTATTTTTATTAATTATTTTTATTTTTATTTTTTATATTTTATTTTTTATATTTTATATTTTATTTTTTATTTTTTATTTTATATCTTATATTTTATATTGTATTAATTATTATTAATTATTGATTATTGATTATTTTTATTTTTATTTCTATATTATTTTAATATTATTTTTTATATTTATTCTTAAATTATTTTTATTTTTATTTTTTATATTTTATTTTATATTTTATTTTATATTTTATTTTATATTATTTTTATATTATTTTTATATTATTTTTATTTTCAAATCAATTGTTTTATTTTTATTATTATTATTTTTTTTATTTATTATTAAATTAATTGTTATATTTTTATTTTATATTTATATTATTTTTATATTATTTTTATATTATTTTTATATTAGTTTTATTAATTATTTTTATTTTTATTTTTATATTATTTTTTATATTTATTTTTAAATTAATTTTTATATTTTAGTTTTTATATTATTTTTTTATCTTTTTTTATATTATTTTTATTAATTATTTTTATTTTTATTTTTATTATTTTTTTTATTTATTATTAAATTAATTGTTATATTTTTATTTTATATTTATATTATTTTTATATTATTTTTATATTATTTTTATATTATTTTTATATTATTTTTATTTTTATATTATTTTTATATTAGTTTTATTAATTATTTTTATTTTTATTTTTATATTATTTTTTATATTTATTTTTAAATTATTTTTATTTTTATTTTTTTTATTTTATTTTATATTTTATTTTATATTTTTTTTATATTATTTTTATTTTCATTTTTATTTTTATTTTCAAATCAATTGTTTTATTATTATTTTTATATTTTTTTTATATTATTATTATTTTTATATTTCTTTTATATTATTTCTTTTATATTATTTTTTTATATTATTTTTTTATATTATTTTTATTTTTATTATTAAATTAATTGTTATATTTTTATATTTTTTTTATATTATTTTTTATTTTCATTTTTATATTACTTTTTTATCTTTTTTTATAATTATTTTTATATTATTTTTTATATTATTTTTATTAATTATTTTTGTATTATTTTTTTTTTCATTTTTTTGTATTATTTTTTTATCTTTTTTTATAATTATTTTTATATTTATTGTTTATTAATTATTGGTTTTTTTATTTCCTTTTTATTTCTTTATTATTTTATTTATGTTTTATATCATTCTTAAATCAATTGTTTTATTTTTATATTATTTTTTATTTTTTTATTTTAATTTTTATTTTTATTTTTATCTTTTTTTATAATTAATTTTATATTATTTTTATTTTTATTTTTGTATTATTTTATATTTTTTATTTTATTTTATTTTTATTTTTATTTTTTTTTTTATATTTTTATTAATTATTTTTATTTTTATTATTTTTTATATTATTCTTAAATTAATTGTTTTATTTTTATTTTTATTTATATTATTTTATATTATTTTATATTATTTTTTTTATTAATTATTAAATTAATTGGTATTTTTAATTTTTTTATTATTTATCTATTTTTATTTTGTTTTATTGATTTTCATCATTTTGATGTATTTTATTTATAACTAACAATCCACAGGTTTATTACCTACAAATCAACTTCCAACCTCTTTTATCACTCTATGAAACTAATACAGTGCATTAATTAACTAGCATAGTTTGGACATTCTTTCGTTTCTTTTCTTTTCTGAATCCCTTAATGGTCTAAATTATCCCAATCTGTGTAGCAAACGTATTAATGAGATTAATAACATCATTTCTAAATATTTTTAATATTTGTTAATTTTTTCCACTCAAGAATTTTTTTTTATTGTTATTTTATTACTTAAAAGTTATTTAATATTTTATTTTGCACTTATTTTATACTCAATTATACTATTGCATCTATATTACAACATCTAGTTTTTTCTCTTTCGGCATTTTGGTATTTGGCATTTGATAGCATTTTATTTATTTATTTATTATTTATTTATTATTTATTTATTATTTATTTATTATTTATTTATTATTTATTTATTATTTATTTATTATTTATTTATTATTTATTTATTATTTATTTATTATTTATTTATTATTTATTTATTTATTTTATAACTTTATTATTTTATTCATTCATTTTAATTGCATTTCGGTATACTGGGCATTCTCATTGTTATTTCTTCTCGTTTATTGCATTTTTTCAATAGGCGTTCGGTATTGTTTTATCAAATTGGATTATACTAAATTTTAGATCAATTATTTGATTTAAAATTTGTCACTCTTATACTATACGCTTGTATTCTTTTTTTATCCTTTCATTCCACTAAACTTTCTCTACTCTTTTGTATTCTAATATAATCCGCAATGAGCGACTCACTTTTAGATGTTAGGAATAAAAAATCAACTAAAAATTTAGATAAAACTTTAGCTGATTTACCAAAATGTACTCCTTCTTCCTCGCTTTCTATTCTTACAATATCATCTTCATCTTGCACACCAAATTCCGTTTGTGAATTGTCCTCTTATTCAGTCACACCACCTTTATCTGCTGCTTCCATTTCCTCAGACTCAGTTTATTCAATGTATTCAAATTCCAATTCTAATTTAAACTCAAACTCAAACTCAACTACATCTTGTTCTCAAATGCAAAAATCTCCTTCTATGCCTCAATTTGATGTCAATGCACAAACCCCACAAAGTTTACAAAATATACAAAATATTCAAGGTGTACAAACTATGCAAAAAATACAAAACAAGCAACATTCGAAACGTAAAACAAGTTTGCCTTCAAAATCATTTGGTAAACCTCCATTAAATAGAAGTTTAACAGAAGGAGCAGATTCAAAGGGTTTAGTTAAAATAACTACTCTTCCAGACTCAATTCCTTCGTCTCCAAATTATGTTTCTTTTCCGCCTTTTATATCTTCTTCTTATCCAGATCAAAATGATCCAACTTCACCATTGACAAAGAATCCTTCAAAGGAGGATAAGGAAAAATCAAGAGTTTTCTCGTGGACAAGTTTGTTTTCTGTGACTGGTCATTAGATGTTTTATTAATTTATTATTATATGTAAAGCATATAATAAAATAACATATATAAACATTAACACCTCAACTATCTACTCTACATTACAATATGACAATAAAGTAAAATATATTAAAATAATACAATTTATTAATTCGGTTCATTTACAAAAGTTCTTTTACAAGTTGGTTTTATCATACAGGTTGGTTATAGATTAATTGTTTTTTGTTTACTATATGGGAATGCACATTCATACACACATTTATACACACATTCATACACACATTTATACACACATTCATACAAATTATTTATACCTTTTATGTATACATGTGCATATGGCTGGCTGGTTGGTTGATTGTTTGTTGTTTGTTGTTTGTTTGTTGTTTGTTTGTTTGTTTGTTATATGATGTGTTTTACATATGGATCTGTTTACTATTCTAAAGTCAAATGAATACATAGTGATGCATTTTACATGTATTTGTTTATTTTTTAAATAGTTTTTATTTATTTATTTTTGTTTCTTTTTGACATGCACTGCACTATACATATTTAATAATCTATTTAATATTTACTTTTTTAATACATGCATTTTCTCTCCTTTGTAAAACATTTAATTGCTTTTCTACTGGTTAAATAAATAGTTATTTATTTATTTGTATATTATTATTTTTTTTTTTTTATGTTATAATAAATCTCAATCTTTAAAAAATCAACCGATATCGGTTGATTTCAAATATTTTTATTCTTTTTTTTTCTTCTGTTATAATAAATCTCAATCTTTAAAAAATCAACCGATATCGGTTGATTTCAAATATTTTTATTCTTGTTTTCTTGTTTTGTTAGTAATTTTTGTAAAGTTGAAAAAAACGATTGAAATCAACTGTTTTTTCATTTTCATATTTTTCTTTAAAAAAAATCATAAAAAACGATTGAAATCAGCTGTTTTTCATTTCACATTTTTCTTTAAAAAAAACTCATAAAAACTCATAAAAATGTCATTAAAATCCGGATTAAAAGGTATTAAAACTGATGAGTATGTTTTCTCGTTTTTGTTTAGAATATTTTTTAATACTTTTAATCATTTTTCCCACTTTTCATTATTATTACTTTGCTAATGCTTAGAAAACCCAATATTGATGAGATTATATCTGCACTAACACAGGAAAATGCATTTAAAAAATTACCATTAATAAAGCATTTACCACCATTTGATAGTGTTTATAATTCTATTAATAAGGAAGAAGTTTTTTCAAAACCTTTAACCCAACTTGTTAAAGACGGTTATTATGAATTTGCGGCTGAAAAATGTCGTATTTTAATATTGGATATTAATAAAAATGATTATAATATGGATAGTAATAAAAATATTAATAATAATGATTATAATATAATTAAAAGAATTCTTTACTTATGGAATATTCGTTTACTTTGTTTATCCTTTTGTGGTTTTAATAATTTGATTGATTTGGAAGTTAGACAACCTGGTTTAGCAAAATTATTATATATTAAATCCTGTTTAAAAGAAAATTTAAATAAATTTATTCCTTGGGGATTAAAAATTATTCTTGCAAAACATTTAGGTGGTTCAGGACAAGATAGAATTGCAAGGTTTCATATTTTAGCACAAGAAGCACGTTTTAATATTGCTACTAATTTTAAAGAAATATCCGATAATCATCATATTACAAATGAAAACATATTTAAATGGCAAATAAGATTAATAGATATTGGATTTCATATTGCTATTACTTTATGTACTATTAAAGATTATAATTCGGCATTAAATTTACTTTCTTCAATTTATAACGATTTAAATAAAAGATTAAAGAATAATTGTTTTTCTAAATGCAAAAAAAAATGCACACAATTATTAATATTATTAAACATAAACATAGGTGATAGCATTGCTGCTAGAGAATGGTTAAATACATATATCTCCTTGTCAAAGGAGGAAAATAACGATACAGACAATAGTAATAACAATAACAATAATAACAATAATAATAATAATAACAACAAAAACAAAAACAAAAACAATATCTACTCAACCAATGTAAACGATCTGTTACAATCCTTATGTTCTATATCTGATGGAGAATGGGATACTGCTGAAACTATACTAACAATTACAAACAGTGAAGACAGAAAATATTCATTAAATTCAGATTTAAACTTGGTAAATTCAAACAAATTTAAAACTTTAAATAAAATCCTATTAAACTCTTTAGGAATATGTAAATTATATGAAGGAAATTTAGATTCTGCAATATCAATCTTTGAATCAATCGAAAAACAACCAGGTGGAATTATTCTACAAGAATCAATTTTTAATCTATGTTCTTTGTATGAACTAGGAACAAATAAATCAAAATCATACAAACTCAATTTATTGAAAAATATTCAAACATATCATCCATCCTTGACTTTGACTGATTATTCTGATTTTAAATTGTCTTAATTTTTGTATACTAATTTTAACTGTATTATTCTATTTCTTTAAATAGTTTTATTATTATTATAATTAATCATCTTTTTATTAAAACCATATTTTTATTTATTTTATCCATTATACACAAGACAGATTATAAAAACTCTTTTTCAAATATTCTATAAAACACCATAAAATTTGTTTGTTTATCAACTTTATAATAATTTTATAATAAATAATTTATAATTAAATATATACCATAACACATCGTAAACGCTAAAAAATAGAAATCAAACAAAAACGAAAACAAAGTAACAATTACAAAGTAACAATTACAAAAAAAATAACCAAAACAAATAAAAAAAAAAAAAAAAACTATTCAAATTTAAATAGACTTAAATTAAAACAAACCACTGTACCATTACATTCATCTTTATTGAGCTTTTTTTATTATTATTATTATTCTTTTTTTTTTTTTTTTTTTAAAAAAAAAAAAACTTATTACTCGATTTTAATTAAATTGGCTGTAAAAAATTACTAGGTGCAAGTCCAATCTCATGAGTTCCTTCGCCTCTTATTCCAAAAACTTCAACTTCCCACCAACCATCTTCTTGTATTTTTAATACTAATAAAACATCTCCTCTTGAAAACGATACTTCTTCATCTGGGATTTGGGCTTTATAGTCATATAAAGCTCTCATAAACCTTATAACTTGTCTACCATCCCTTGACATTGCAGGTAATTTAATTCTTGCTGGAGATGATTGTCCAGATAAACTTTGTTGTTGCTGTTGATAAGATGAAGCTAATGTCCCAATATCTGTTGCAGATTTAGATCTTCCTTTTGAATTCACTAAAGGATGTGAAGCACCTCTGTTATCTTGCATTGGCACTCCATTCGGACTTTGTTGTTGGAATCTTTGTCTTTGAAGTATTTGAGCTTTTGGCGTTTGCATCTGTTGTTGAAATGACATTTGTCCTGCCTGAGTAGGACGATCTAATGCGTCATTATATGAATATGAATGATGTACTCTTTTATTCATTTCGTTTTCATAAAAATTGTTAGTATTAGTGTTATTATTACCAGAATTAGAAAGTGGTGATGAGTTATATTCTTTATTTGGACTACCATTTGGATTTCTACCTGATATTGGCGAAGAGTAATTAAAATTACTTTGTTGCTTTGGTTTATCAGGTGATGAAAACCTTGAATCATTATTAGAAATTGGCCCATCCCCAGCGTAGCCCATATTTATTCCTATAGAATTACCTTGAGGTGATGACTTATTTAACCCAGAAGCCGGATGCGGTGACATGTTACGGCGTACATCACCAGGACGCCGAATCTTATATGATTGACTTTGTAAAGTATCAGGTGGTGTAAGTTGCCCTAAATCATCTTCGGTGGTTTCTGATATATCAATTATCTCATGAAAATTCTTTCGTTGAACTAAATCACCAGGCCCATTTATTGTTGCCCGTTTCAAATTTATATTAATATTAGGATTTGAATTTGAATTTGAATTTGAATTTGAAGCTTTTTGTATATCTAAGCTCATTGTTTTCAAATCTTCAAGAGCACTTGCAAGTGGGTCAAATTCCTCTTCACGGTTACGATGTGTACTTGAACTTGCATCTGTTGATCTGCTTCTTTCATAAGCACTTGATTTCTTCGAGGTTTGTGTAAATCTACTGTTATGTGAATTTGAATTTTGTTGAAATTCACCATTTCTATCAGTATAAGTTGTAGAATATGGATTAGATTCGAATTCTTCTATGTCAACACGACCAGCACGTTGCTCATGATAATTATCATTGGAAGGATATTTTTTACCTGAACGTTGTTGTAATAAATGCTCCCCAAAAGATTGTGGAACAGGAGATGATGCATCTGATATAGTTGAAAATGATTTTGCCCTATTTTGTCGCCTTCTAAAAGGTGAATTCCAACCACCTTCCAGAGCATTCTCCCTTCGTGGGTCGTTCGAATCTACACCATTGGAAAGTTTTTCAAATGATCTATGATCATTTACATAAGGTCTAGATTCAAATTGACCATTCTTAGAATATGATCCATGATCATTATTGTTTGTTTCTTCTGAAATTGTATTAGTAGATATAGTTGTTGCTTGAGAATACACAGAAGATGCCCCCGGAGAGAAAGTGCGAGGTTCAGGAGAAGAAGAAGTTGCAGAATATAAAGCAGAATGTCTTAAAGTAACATTATCAAATGGATAACCAGATTGAATTGTTGTATCAATTGGTAGATAATTATCCCCAGTTGAAGTTTTTTCTTGATTGTTGTTGTTATTATCAATAATATTTCTGGTATTATTTGGAGAAGAATTGCTAAGTTCATTTGGGGCTTGATCAGAATAAGATTCATTATTCGAAGAAGTAAATGAATCATTTGCCTGGGTAGCTGAATCATTAATAGAGACAACTTGGCTCCTGGGAAAATTAGCAATTTGATTCTTTGATTCGGACAAAGGATTTTCATATTCTCCATCAAGAAAATTAATATATACAGGGGCTTCAGGCATGATATTACCAGTAGCGTTTTGTTTTACAAAAGATTGTATATCAGTGAAAACATCGCATTTTTCTAATTCCTGTCGAATATTTTCACATGACTCATCGTCTGCAACACAACCTGTTGAAAGAACGTTTGTAAAAGCCCATAAATTTGCCTTTAAAAAATCGATTCTTTCTTCTTCCAAATCTTGAAGTTTTTCACAAGCTAAATGCCATTCTGATTTCCAGGCTTCAATGGTTTCAGCTAAGACTTTAACAGCACTTTGATATTCTCTTTTGGAAGCAATTGCATGTTCTTGAGCTTTTTCAAGTTTAACTTCATTTTTCTGAAGGTCTTTACCTATTAGTAAATTATTTTGAGCTAAATAGCCATTAACTTTTTTGCTAGCAAATTCATATTTTTCTTTATGTTTATTTACTGCTACGGCTTGAGATAATCTTAATTTGTTTAGTTTTTCTATTGTTGCTTCGACAGTTTTGCGACGTTCTCTAGTGGCTGCGGCGAAAACATGTAAAGGTTCTTCTAATTCAAGTGAGATTTTTTCAGCAGTTTTTGCATGTGTTTTTCCCATTTCTTCAGTTTCTGATCTTAATTTTTCTAGTGAAACTCTTAATTGACCAATATCAGATGTGCCAATTGATTTGCGAGATAAGGAGAGTAATTTTCTTGAGTAATCTTCTTCTATTGAGGCTCTTTCTTTGTAGAAGGATTTCAAGTCTTCACAAGTTGCTTTAGCCTTGTGCATGTGTTCCATGAGGACATCGGAGCCGAGGGCGTCATTGCTCTGGGAGGTTAGTGTGTGAGATGGTGAAAAAAAAAAAAAAAAATTAAAATAATAAGATAATATTAATAATAATAAATTATTAAAAAATAATGAAAAAATAATAAAATAATAATAATAATAATAATAATAAATAAAGAAAATTATTAAAATGAAATAAAAAAAAAAAATTATTAAAAAAAATATTAAAAAAAAAATAATAATAATAATAATAAAATAAAAAATAAGATTATTAAAATAATAAAATAATAAAAAAATTAAAATAATAATAAAAATAAAAAATTTAATAAAAAAAATTAAAATAATAATAAAAATAAAAAAATTAATAAAAAATATTAAAATAGTAATAAAAATAAAAAATTTAATAAAAAAAGTAATAAAAAAATTAATAAAAAATAAATAAATACCAATTGAATACTAAATACACATCATACATACCCAAAAATTGTTTGCAAACGAATACTGCGTGGATTCGTTCATATGTAGCGAATATCAATGGCAGTGTGGAGTAAAGAATTCGACCTAAAGTGTTAATTTATTTTTAGCTGAAGTTGTTTTTGTTTGTGTTAATGCTAAAATGCCAAAAAGCTAAATGCCAGAATGTTAAAAGTAAAAGATAGATGCTAAATTCCAAAAAAGCTAATGTTGAATGTATATATGACTAAATGTATAAATGCCTAAATGTATAAATGTATAAATTCTTAAATTCTTAAATTCTTAAATGCTAAATGCTAAATGCCTAAATTTCTAAATGCTAAATGCCTAAATGCCTAAATGCTAAATTCTAAATTCCAATGCAAAAAGCTAAACCCTGTAAATAGCCAAATATCCAAACAATAAGGGAAACATAAAAGAAAGTGAGGGTTTACTTTTTCTCTTTCTTTCTCTAAACAATATAGTCTAATTGAAAAAAGTGGAACCAAGCATATACTCATATACTCATATACTCTATACCATATAGTAATATTAATTATCAACAGCTTATCTATGTATACTCTGTAGTTTCAATTGTAATGTATGACAATCTTTTTATGTTTTAACAATCCGGTTTTAGCTTTTCACTTAAGCTATTAACTGATTTCTGTTGTTAGTACCTACCAATGATTAAATTGTGTATTTAGTTGTTAAATAGTATTTTAAGTTGTTATTATTGTATTATTGTTATTTTATTTATTATTGTTATTTTATTTATTATTATTATTTATTATTTATTATGTATTATGTATTATGTATTATTTATTATTTTATTCTTTTATTATATATTTATTATTGTATGTTGCTTTTGTTGTATTTTTGTAAGGAAAATAAATAAAAACAAGGAAAAAAACACAACAAAATAAACAAAAATAAACAAAAATAAACAAATTATGTAATTGCTTATTGTTTGATGCGTTTTGTTTGTTTTCTTCCTAATATGGTGCGTGTTGTTATGGTGATGTCGTATTGGCGAGAAGCTGGCTAGGTATCTACAAGTTTACTATGTATAGTTTACTATGTATAGTTCACTATGTATAGTATACGTAGTATACTATACATAGTGTGATATAGTAGTTAATGTTTTAAAATATCATGTAGCATATATTATTATTATTAGTAGTAGTAGTAGTAGTAGTAGCTGTAGCATATTATCATATACTAATAGCATAGTAATACATACTATTGCACAGTTTTCGCTTTTTATACTACAGATAATTATTCTGATTCAATAGTTTCCATAGTGATGGACGTGTTTTATAGTGTGATCATATCATATCGTAGATATGCGTATTATATGCATATAAAGAAAAACCTATATTTTGTTTATAATATATATTGTATAGATAGATGGAATTTGTATATATAGTATATATATATATATATATATGCTGTTGTATACAATAAGAGAATATATTATTATTTATTATATACTTTTATTTTGCTTTTTCATTTGTATATTGTATAATGTTTATAAAGTTGTTTATGATTATTCAAGTATTAACAATATATATATTAAAACAAAAAGTAGAAACAAAATTTGGATACAATATTACTTATTTTATAAATACACTAACTATATAATACAATCAAATTTAATTTAGATTATTTATAAAATATCAAATTATGTCTATAATATATCCTCATCTAGTACAGTAAGACCAAACAATAAATACTATTCTATTATATTCTAAACGTAATATAAATACGTAATACTAATAAATACAGACGAATATATAATATTACTGCGTAATATTAATAAATATAAATAATCATCACACAATACAAACGAATACTACGTAATACAACACAATACAATGTAATACCACGTAACACAACGTAAAACAGACAATAAAGAATTCTACTGCAAAAAAAATAAAAATAAAAATAAAAATAAAAATAAAAATAAAAATAAAAATAAAAAATAAAAAATAAAAAATAAGGAAAATAAGGAAAATAAAAACAATAACAACAACAAAAAAAAATAAACAAAAAAAAATAAAAAAAAAAAATAAAAATAAAAAATAAAAATAAAAAAAAAAAATAAAAAAAAAAACTCAAAAAATAAAAAAAAAAAAATACATATATTTATATAAATTATTTATATAAATTATTTATATAAATTATTAACAAATAAAAACTTTATAAATAATTTAGGAAAAATAACCACTTTTAATCTCTATTGAATTCAATTGGAAATAAAAAATTCATACAAATCGATTACAATTTATAGGTTGTTTATATTTTAATAATAATAATCTAAATTCAATCTGGAATTGTAAGAATGTCCTCGGCTTTACACCTTTTAATAGATTCAGGTCCTTCTATAACCCAATCATATGACTCGTTTCGAACATTTATTAATGGTCATCAACATCAATTTAATAATCTTATAGTATTCCTAATAATAGCAATAGATGATCCAAGATATAATGGTACAATCATTGGTGAAGTACTTAAAAATTGTTATCCACAACAAGATTGGACAGAAGTTATTGATAGCTTAGATGAAGCAAATTTAGAATTTAGATCTACTGATTGTTGCGAAAATTTATTAAGATTAATTATATCAATTTCAAATGAATATTTAGTTTATTTCTTTTCAAAATCATGGAGAAATTTATCTTTTCAATGTACATTTATTCAAACATTTATTCAAATTCCAAAACAAAATCTTAAATTATATCAAATTCGTCTTCCAAAAGTTATATCACATAATGATGTAAAAAATTCTCCTGATCATTCAATACAAGAAATAGCTTTATCATATGATGATCAATTATTTAATATTTATGATTTAGTTAGATTATTATTTGATTGTGCTTCAAGAACAAATTCTGAATCTGAACCTATAACCCTTTTATTAGATGCAGCTGTAAAATTATCTCCAGAATTATTAATTATTGGTATAATTAAATCTCCAAAACCTTGGACAAACCTTCAAGATCGTGCCCTTTCAAGTTTAGCATTCTTATTTGTAACTGAAAATCCTTTAGCAATCTTTGTTTTCTATATAATTTTACAACAAGATAAAAATATTTTTGTAAAATTATTTATTGATTGTTATAATAGAAGTCGTGCAACCGCTGATAGAATGACTGAAATAGCTCATGAATTAAACGTGTTAAATGATATTCTTAGATCATTACCTGTATCTTTATCAATTGATTTTGCTTGTTGTGCTTCAAGGAAAGGTTGGATTAATTTTGAAAATTATTTATTAGAACGTTGGAATTTATTTGGTGATGATTTCACAATAGCTGCTTTAGATTTTTTAGATAAAAAATCTTTAGATGAATATACTCAAAATCAAGAAGTAAATCTATCTCATCAATTAACTTGTCCTTTATATTTACCAGTTGCTGCTGCTCTACTAAATTTCTTTTTTAATGTTAATGTTCCAACTAATCGTATAGAACAACTTAGGATTGTTCAAACACAATCTGTTCAAACTTATTCAAGGTTAATGAATTGGGGTCAAGGTCATGACTTGGAAATACTTTCTAGTGCTGAATTAAATACATTTAATATAGCCACTGAAAAGGAAATGAAACTTTATTATCAAAAAATGTATGAACAAGAAATTTCTATTGCTGATATTGTTATTTTTTTACTCCAACTTAAAACTTCAAATGGTGTTCATGAACAAGATGTTTTCGCTTGTATGGTTCATTCTTTATTTGATGAATATAGATTTTTCCCTGAATATCCTCTTACTGCTTTAGCAACTACTGCTGTATTATTTGGTTCAATTATTCAATTTAAAATCGTTGAAGGAATAGTATTATCCGTCGCTCTTAGATGTGTACTTGAATCTCTTAGCGAATCAACTGAATCAAAAATGTTTAAATTTGGTATTCAAGCTTTACATCAATTTCAATCTCGTTTACACGAATTCCCAAAATTTTGTACTCTTCTTTCTCCTTTGGCTTCTCTTGAATCTATTCAACCTCAACTCTATCAAAAGATAAAACAAATAACTTACAGAGCAAACGCTCAAATTATTCCATTTGATGTATTAAATTTAGCCGTTGATACTCCAGTAGAGGAACTAGCTGATTCCCAAATCGTACCCCCTCCATCTGCAACTTCTGCTTTAGGTGCAAATAACATTCCTTCTTCTAATAATCAAAATAATACCATAGAAGCAACCGTATCTGCTGCTATATCATCCCCAGCATTAATTTCATCTGGCTCTGTTGTTCCATCTTCAATCTCTGCTGTTTCGCGATCATCTTTGATACATGGGCCTGATTCCACTTCAACCACAAATCCAACTCCTGTTCCAGGAAATTTTAGACTTAATTCATCTAATGAAGAGCAATTAGTTTGCCCTCCATATTTATCGATTCATGCCGATACTCTTTTTGTAAATAATGAATATGTGGATCCCAGTGAAGAAGTTCAAGATAAGATATTATTTATTGTTAATAATGTTGCAAAAAATAATTTATCTACAAAAGCTACTGAACTTAAAGATTTATTACTTCCTTCTTTCTTCAGGTGGTTTTCAAACTATATCGTAGAACAAAGAGCTAAACAAGAACCTAATTATCACTCTTTATATCTTCAGATGCTTAAATTGATTGGAAACGCAACATTAGATAAGGAAATACTTTGCCAAGCATATTCAAGTGTTGTAAAAGTTCTTAATAATAAGGAAACAATTCACTCTTCTGCTGAACGTGCTCATTTAAAAAATTTAGGTTCTTGGCTTGGAGGTCTTACCATCGGTCAGGATAAACCAATAAAATTTAAAAATTTGTCCTTCAAGCATCTTCTTATAGAAGGTTATGAATCTAAAACTTTGATTTTAGTATTACCATTTTCTTGTAAAGTACTTGAACAATCTATCCATTCACGTATTTTTAAACCTCCTAATCCATGGCTTATTGGTATTCTTCGTGTCATGGCTGAATTGTATAACTTTGCTGAACTTAAGCTTAATTTGAAGTTTGAAATTGAAGTTTTATGTAAAAATTTAAAACTTGAAATTTCTGATATACAACCTTCATGTTTGATTCGAGACAGATCTTCTAAGAAAGCGGCAGCTACAGCAGCAGCAGCTGCTGCTGCTTCTGTGTCAACAGCTAATATATCAAGTGAGATGGAGAGACTAGATTTGAATGGACAGTCTGCAGCACAAAGACAAGCGGAACTTTTCCGACAAGTTCCTCGAGGGCTTGATCCCATGTCATTAAACTCTTCAATTCCTGCTATTCCTGGTGCCTCAGGCCAGATACATACTCCTGTAATTCAACAGCAAATGCTTGCAAATAACATTCATCCTCCTAATAACATTCTTCCTACTATGGGATCATCAGTCATTGGTGCTAATAATACTTCTGTTCCTGCCTCTGTTGGTGCGCAATCAGTTGTTGCAAATAACGCTCCAATTCAATATAATGGAAATACTGTATTTATTACTCATCCTACTTTGAAAAGAATGCTCCATCTTTCTGTAGATAAAGCTGTACGAGAAGTGATTGCATCAGTTGTTGAACGCGCAGTTTCTATTTCAGGAATAGCTTGCAGAGAGCTTGTTTTAAAAGATTTTGCTCTTGAAGTTGATGAAAACAAATTAAGAATAGCTGCTCAAAACTTGGCTCAAAATCTTTCAGGAAGTCTTGCTTTAGTAACATGTAAGGAACCATTGAAGGCTGCCATTTCAGCAAATTTAAAAACCATTTTAGCAAATAATGGATATTCAGAACATAACCTTCCCCCTGATTCGATTAATATTTGTATAGCTGATAATATAGATATGCTTTGTGATATTTTAGAACGGGCTGCAATGGATAAATCCATTGGAGAAATTGAAGAAGTAATGTCACAAGCATATATTATGAGAAAACGTCACAAAGAACTTAACCCCGGACAACCGTATGTCGACCCTGCTGCATCACGATATGCACTTTCTTTACCTGATCCTTTTAGACTAACACCCGGTGGATTGACTTTACAGCAATTTTCTATTTATGAAAATTTTTCACGTATTAATGCTAATACTATAAATTCTATGGAACGTTCTAAGGATTCAACTGGTCTTTCTGAATATAGAGAAGCATACGCACAAGCAGCACCAGCTATTGCTTCTCAAAGATTAATGCATGTTGATCCAGAACTTGGAGAACAAATGTCTTTAAATAATATGCAAAAGGAAATTAACGAGGAGGGCGCTCAATTACAACATGCTATTGAAGTTTTAATTTTTAATTGCAAGGAAGTTAGCGAAACCTCATTAGATAAAGTTAATTCTTTTGATAGAGTTAAAGTTTTAGTAACCCAAATTTTAACTTTAATTCAACAGAGTAATTGCATAGACCATCTTATAATGAAACTTTCTCAATACATTATTAGTTCTCTTTTCACTATAAAGGAAACTAACTTTACAGTAGAAGTTTTGGTTTTTCTTTTAGAAAAACTTAATGAAATTCTTCCAGACGTCTTTAAAGATGTTATTCATTGGCTTCTTAATTCCGAAGATGAAAGAAAATATAATGTTACTATTACTATAATATTAATTCGTGCAGGTCTTTTGTTTCCTACAGATTTAGATTTGAGTCTTAGCAGATTCCTTAATAATAATCCAATTGCAATAAAATATGCTACTGATTTAATTTGTGAAGCAGTATTAGGAAAGCCAGCTATTGGGTTAAGAACTGATTTTGCTGCTTGTATTGGAGTGTTAGAATCCATACCTGAAAATAGTCCTTCTAGAATATTAGTGGATAATATGCTTGAAGCATTAAATTCCCAAAATTCTTCTGTTGCTACTACGGATGTGCCTATCAATGATCAAATGGGATTTGTTTTTGCTGAATGGATCAGATTAATTCAACATCCTGCCAAAACAGAAAAACTTTTGAATATATTTGTATTCCAAGTAATTGAAAAAGGAGTTTTGGATTCTTCATCAAAGGTAGTTACATTTATTAAAAATAGTATGGATATGTGTTTTGAATGGCTTTCCGGAAATCCAATGGAAGAAAATTTTCTACCATTTGATGCATTGGCAAGTTTAATGGTGTTAGTTTATTCTGCTTCAGATATTCCTAAGGAAGTTAAAAAAGATTCAAATGAGTTGTATAAATCAAATAAATTTGGGTTTTTAGGAGTTGTAACCACGGCAATTATTTTAATACTTTCTAAAGATCATGAGAGTAACGGTAAAAATTTTAATGAAAAGCCATATTTTCATTTATTTTCTGCAATGCTTTGTGAATGGGTTAAAGTAGGATCTGAAGATGATGAAATGAATAATATTTTCTATCTAAATATGACTCGAGCATTTACAGTACTTCAACCAGTTGCATTCCCAAGATTCACATTTTCATGGATTGCACTAATTTCACATAGGTTCTATATGCCTAGATTACTTAGGAGTTCGGATCCAATTTATTGGTCGTATGTTAGAGATCTTTTAATTTCTCTTTTCAAATTCTTAGGAACTTATTTGTCTTCATCTAATATCCCTCAAATCATGAAGGTGATTTATAAAGGTTCAGTAAGAGTTATTTTAGTGATTCTACATGACTTTCCTGAATTCATTGATTATTATACTCACACATTATGTGGAGCTCTTCCATATCAATGTATTCAACTTAGAAATTTACTTTTAAGTGCTTTCCCTAGAGGATTTTACATGCCTAATCCTTTTGTTTCAAACTTATTAAGTAATATTCCAGCAGAATTACTCATTATTCCGCGTGTGTCCAATGATCCAGAAGACTTAATGACATTTAATGGATTAAAATATTATGTAGATGCATATTTAAAACTTCCTATGGATTCACCAACTGGAGATGAAATTATTACATTACTTGTATCAAAACTTAAGACTAAACCTACAGTAGTTTATGGAATCGGATTTAGTGAAGTTAAAGTTAATCCAGAATTTATTCGTACAGTTGTTATTTATGTTGGGAATAAATATGTTGACAAACAAAGAGTATTTAATGAAGAGGGGGCAAATGTATCAAAGCGAGAAAAATCAGATAATAAAAAAGAATTATATTATGCATTTTTGGTTAAATTTGTGAAAGCCATTGGAGAACAAGGAAGATATTTTGCTTTTGTCGCTATTGTTGATCAATTGAGATATCCAAATATTTATACTTTCTATTATGTTAATTTATTAATTTATTTATTCTCCAATTCGGGCTTTGAAAATGATCTTGAATTAATTCAAGCTCAAATCTTAAGAGTTGTTTTAGAACGGTTAATGTGTAGTAAACCACATCCATGGGGATTATTGGTAGCATTTTCTGGTCTTGTTAGAAATTCTAAATTGAAGTTTTGGGATGTTACGTCTTCAATAGCAAATTCTGATATCGAAAAACTTTTAAGTTCATTAGCTGTTCATTTGAGAGCTATTGTTGAATAAGGCAATGTTATTTTCAAAAGAGTTTTATTTTTTTAATCTATCATGTAGTGTTTTATATATTTTTATTCTAATTTTTTTCACCTATGACTAACTTATATTGCTTTATACATATGACCTGACTATTTGATATTTTTACAATTAATAATTATATTTTCAATTTTTGATTTCGGTTTTGATTTCGGTTTTGATTTCAATTTCGATATCAATTTCGATTTTTTAATTTTTCTAATGTTTATTTTTTTTTTTTTTTTTTTTTTTTTTTTTTTTCC
>JAJLXO010000150.1:73382-145899 GCA_030571375.1 Botryozyma mucatilis | reverse complement strand
ACATTAATTATTATATACTATTTTGTTAAAAATTATTAGATGAAGGTGTATAGATTTAAAAGTGTAATTATAATAAATTAATTTTAAATTTAAATAGTTTTTATATTAAAAACATAACAAAAAAGAAAATTATATACTATAAGCCACCCAAAAAAAGTTAAACAAAAAGAATGAAGTGTAATAATAATGTAAAAGTATGTCATTAAATAAAATAAAAATAAGTAAAATAATATTGTTAAGAACTCATTGATTGTCGACGGAAATGAGTTTCGTAGTCATCATCATTTGGAGTATCAGTCCTTTTAATAAAACAAGTTAAAATAAAACAAACTGAAAATAAGATACTTGCAAAAGTAAAAATGAAACCTTTAAAATTAGAAATAGAAATAGAATATGAATATATTGATTGAAATACTATCGGGGACAAAAGTTTAGTAAAATTTGCTAAAAGAGATATTGAGGATAAAAAAGTTCCAATTTCATTATTTGAGCAATATTTTGATAGAGATGAATTTATTACCGAACCAAGGGGAGTGGCAAAAAATTTTAAAGAACCAAACAAATAAAAATTTTTGGTAGAATTAGCAAATGGCAATAATGCATAAGCTATAATTTCAGTAATAAAACAAAATTTTAATATACCAATATCAACTATATCAGAACCAATCTTTGGTTGACGAGGTTTAAATATTTTACGTAGAAAATGAAGGACTAGAGGGAATATAACTAATATTACAATAGATTTGCCTAATAGTTCAAAGGATAAGTAATATCCAGTTTCTAAACTATTCCATTTAAAATTCAATTCAGCATATAAAAGCATAACTGGGATTATGCCATTAAATATAAATTGCATAATAACATCTATTAAGGTAAATAATAAGATATTTTTCCTAATTTTTGAATCATTTGAAAAATTGTATAAATATTTTATTGGAGTTATAAAATTGAATTTTTTTATAAATACTAATAAATAAGATTTATTTTTATTATTTTCTTTTTCTTGTGAATATTTAATTTTAGCCAATTTTATGTCCCTTTTTGAAATAGATTCAGGTAATAAGAAAATTACTGTAAACAAACCAATAATTTGGAAAAATATAGCAGTTAATAATGGTTTAAAAAAACTATTTGTTTTTTTGCTTATGATACCACCAAGTGTTGGTCCAATACCTATTCCAACTAAAAAAACACCATAAACAAAACTAAATCTTGATGAACGTAAATATTTTGGTGTACAATCAGAAATATAAGAATTTCCCAACATTAAAAATGAAAATGGAGAAGAAGATAAACCATTAAAAAACATTTGAATAAAATAACCATAAAACCCAACATTAGAGGGATAAACTATACTTAATAAAAGACCAAATGAGGACAAAATAATTAAAATATAACAAAGAAAAAATATTTTTTTTCTTCCAAAAACATCAGAAATTTTTCCATAAAAAGAAATTGTAATAATTGAAAGAAAGGATTGCATAACACTCGCATATAATTGAATATTTGAAACTTTTTTATGAATTTGAGGTATTTGACAAATTGGGTCTACGTTACCATTTATAAGAGAGAAGATATTATTGTTATTGTAATATTGTTGACAAACAATGGAAATTAGAAGATTAATTTCTATGGGTATCAATATTCCATATGATATTAGTATGAAAAACAAGGGTAAACTTAGTAAAATAACACTTGGACGTTTGTACCATGATATTTTTAATAGTGAATTATAGTAAGACGTATCTTCAGGATTTAGCAACAGACTGTTTTCGTCATTTTGATTTTGATTATTAAAATTATTCTCTATGTTTCTATTGGAATGAGAATTTGTTCCAATAATTCCTTCTTCATATAAAATTCTTTCTCTCCTGATTTCGTTTTCTATTGTATTTCTTCCAACAATAGTTTCTGCTTCGAATGCAATTTGTTCAACCTCAGTAGACTCAGCCATTGCATTTATTGCATTTATTTATTTATTAATATGTTATTGGTATGTTATTAGTATGCTATTAGTATGTTATTAGTATGCTATTAGTATGCTATTAGTATGCTATTAGTATATATCAATCTGTTTAGGAAGCGAATAGAAGTCAATTGGTGATTGGATTGGATTAACCATGACGTAGAAATAATAAAAACGGTTGGATTCAGCTGATTTCATTTTTTAGACACTGTAGACAACAGTTGATATCGGTTGATTTTTTAAATATTCTTGTTTTACAATGTATTTACTTACAGTAGGGAAGTTTGTTAAAAGATAATAGTGCAAACAGACAAAGTACAATAAATTATTTAAAAGTTAACTATTGAAACGTTAATTATTGAAATATAAAATATTGATTAAATTGTATAATTATAAGATAGATAAGATAAAGCAAAATAAATAATATATATGGTGTTTATTGCTATTGTATTTTCAATTGTATATCAGTTTTGTTTTACGTATAGTAATTACGACCGATTACAACAGTTTATAATAGTAATGCGAAGTGAGTATAAAACAGCTAAGAGTAAATACTAACAAATGGTAATTAGATAGTAACAAATGGTAATTAGATAGTAACAAATAGTAATTAAATAGTAATTAAATAGTGAAATAGTAAAATACTAAAGTAAAATAGTAAAATGGTAAAATACTAAAATACTAAAATACTAAAGTAATATAAATAATAAACAACCCCCGAAAACAGCTGATTTCACTTGATGACATTGTTTCCAATTGTTTTTTAATGTCAATTCACGTTTTACACAGTAATAAATCAACACACATAATCACTATAGCAATTCATTTCCCCAGAAAATCCTTGGCTATCCTGTCCAAGAAATATTTTGCCCCAACATAAGAAAAATCGAAAATTTTGGTAAAAATTTTGACAAAATAGCAGAAAAAAAATCATAAAAAATATAAAAAAAATTATAAAAAATATAAATTTCGAGGAAATCATTTTAGGGATTGTTTTCTATCTGATTGTGTTTTTAATACATCAAAAAGTTTTTTACTAACAGTTTAAGTTGATTTTAGTTTCCTTCTATTGAAGAAACATCCAGTGGCAAAGTTGGAAGGCATTAAAGCATTTACAGTCATTAAAGCATTTTAGCCAGTTGGAAAGCATTTAAAACCAGTTGGAAAGCATTAAAGCCAGTTGTGAAGCATTTATAGCCAGTTGGAGAGCATTTATAGCCAGTTAGAGAGCATTTAAAGCCAGTTGTGAAGCATTTAAAACCAGTTAGAGAGCATTTAAAGCAAAGGCATTCAAGGCAAAGGCATTATACCATTAAACCATTAAATATCAATTCATTGAATTAATAATATCATATAATATTATACACAAATCAATGGGTGATGCAAATTCAGAAGCTTCGGAACCCCTTTTAGAACAAGGAAAAAACTCTAAAAGTGGTTCTAATGAAAAAAACGAAAAGGAAAATTTAGATAAAAAAAACATTATGAATAGCATAAGTTTAGACACTAATTTAAAAAAAAATTCAGACACTAAGGACGAAACTATCGAATCGGAGTCGTATGACAGAAAGAAAAAGATCAGATCAATTGACAAGGAGTTCACATTTGCCGGATTTCTCTATGATTTGGTCACCTGGATGTTTTCAAGTGAGTTATTTGATTAATGTTATGATACTTATGTTTTAATTAATTAATTAATTAATTAATTATTTATTTATTTATATGCTTATAATTTCTTGTACTAATTTATCTAACTTTTAGTCATTTTCGATCTATTCTTTAGAGAAATCAGACCGAGAGGTGCATATAACATCCCTAGACAAGGTCCTGTGTTGTTTATAGCGGCTCCCCATGCTAATCAGGTAAGTATTGTTATTATTGTTATTGTTACTATTACTATTACTATTACTATTACTATTACTATTACTATCATCATCACCAGCTAACAATCATCTTAGTTCATTGACCCGGAAATACTAATGCGTTTGTGTCGATATGAGGCTGGAAGAAGATTAGCTTGTATAATTGCAGCTAAATCTATGCAGAGACCATTTATAGGAACTGTTTCAAAAATTATTAATGCCATTCCAGTAGCAAGACCACAGGATATGACTGTTCCATGTACAGGAGAAATTTATATTGCAGATCGAACAAAACCATGTGAAATTACAGGAAAGGGAACATTATTTACTAAGGAGTGTCAATCTGGAGGTTTGTTGGCTATAAAAAATGTATCTAATTATAATATTCAAAAAATTATAGATGACGAGCATTTGATTCTTTCTAAAGAACCAAAAGGAAAAGCTTATGAAATGTTAACTACAACACGAGTGAAATTCTTACATGCAAGTAAAGTTGATCAAGGGAAAGTTTATGAACATGTATTTACACATTTTCATAATGGTGGTTGTATTGCGATATTCCCAGAAGGAGGATCACATGACAGACCAGATTTACTCCCATTAAAAGCTGGATGTGCTATTATGGCATTAGGAACTTTAGCTAAATATCCTGATTGTCCATTAAAGATTGTACCAGTTGGAATGAATTATTTTCATCCAAATAAATTTAGATCAAGAGCTGTTATAGAGTTTGGCACTCCATTTACAGTTCCAAAAGATTTGATTGAATTATATAAATCAGGTAATCATAGAGGTTCAATTTCCGAACTTTTAAATATTGTTACTCAACGTTTAAAATCAGTTACAGTTACTTGTGGAGATTTTGATACTTTAATGGTAATTCAGGCAGCTAGAAGATTATATTATTCATCTAGTCATAGTACACCGTTACCAGTTATTATTGAAATGAATAGAAAAATATCATTAGCTTATGAACATTATAAAGATGATCCGAGGATTATAAAACTTCGTAAGGAAGTTACAGAATATAATCGAGAATTACGTTCGATTGGTATTATGGATCATCAAGTTACAACAGCAACATCTATTCCAACATTACGTATTATATTTACATTATTATATAGGATATCTAAATTAATAATTCTTGGAATAGGATCATTACCAGGATTTGTATTATTTTGTCCAGTTTTTATAGCAACAAAGATAATTTCACATCGTAAGGCAAAAGCAGCTTTAGCAGAATCAGTTGTTAAAATTCAAGGTAAAGATGTTATTGGAACATGGAAAATTTTAGTTGCGATGGGAGTTGCACCAGCATTATATTGGTTTTATGCAATTTTAGCAACATATATTGTATCTCGTAATGAATGGTTTTTGTGGTTACGTCCGATTTGGTTGGTAACAGCGGTTTCAATGTTAATTTTACCATTTTTATCATATGCAGCACTTCGAATTGGTGAAGTTGGAATGGATATATTTAAATCTATTCGACCATTAGTTCTTGGATTAAGTCCTAATAGGGCTAAGACATTAGCTCGTATAAGGGCAAAACGTGAACATCTTTCAAGAGAAATTAATCATGTTTTTGCTGAATTAGGACCAGAAATATTTCCTGACTTGGAAGAATATCTTGCTAATTTTCATTCATCAGCGGATGAATATTCTCCTACGTCATCGGGGGCATCATCTCCAATAGGACATAGATCTCGATCTAGGTCACCGATGTCTTTTTGATAATAGAGTATGTAGATACTTTTGATAATAATTAATTAATTAATTAATTAATTAATTAATTAATTTAATTACAATTATAATTTAATTACTTTAAAATACTTTATATATTGTGTTTGTTTGTGTTTTACAAGTCGTATCTATAACAGATATTTCTAATCAATTACAGAGAAAACTAAAATAGTGCATTATAAACTATTAAATTATTAGTTAGTTTAACTATGCGCTGTCAAGGCCGAAAGAGTTATCAAATCGCCCTTTAATATGTAGACAATAAAAATTACATTTATGTAAATTACATTTATGTAAATTTACCTTATGTATGTTTACATTTATGTTGTTTACATTTATGTTGTTTACATTTATGTTGTTTACATTTATGTATGTTTACATTTATGTATGTTTACATTTATGTATGTTTACATTTATTTATGTATGTATGTATGTATGTATGTTTACATTCTCACAAAAAGATAAATAACAGTTATGATAAAATAATGCCAACAAATAATCGGAGAATAATCCTAATTGAATCAAATAAATGTGTGCGTTGGCTTTGCCAGAATAGGATTATTATGTCATTTTAGATAAAAATAATACAATGTAAATACGATAGAGATAGATTTTAGAGAATTAAATCGCCAATTAAACAATTTTTGAATAAAAGTACATTTGCAGACTGTTTTTAATTTGGCTAGATTAGTGCGAATATGGTTTTTAATGTGGAGAAAGCGAGTCATATATATATATACACATAGAAATACACATAGATATACACATATATACATACATAAATATATTCATAAATATATTCATAAATATATACATAAAATAAATAAATACATACATACATATATTACTTATATTTACAATCCATTCATATCTGATACTAATTACGTCAACATTATATATTTAAGTGTAATATTTATGTGATTATATTATACAATTTGCAGTAAGTAGTATATATAGTATAGTATATATACTATAGTATATATACTATAGTATATAGTATATAATGTATTATAGTAATAAATATAGTATATAATATATTATAGTAATAAATATATTATAAATATATAATAAATATATAATAAATATACAATAAATATAATATAATATATATAATAAACAGTAAATATACAATATATAATAAATATAATATATATAATGACAGTAAATAAACATTGACGATAACTTGTATTTTGTATTTACATATTTTACACTATATAGTATTACTATAATATATACTATAATATATACTATAATAAATTATATACTACACTATATATATACTATATACATTATATACTATTATATACTATATTATATTATATACTATATACACTATATAGTATATTTATTACTATAATATATTATATACTATATATACTATACATATTACTATAATACATTATATAGTATACTATATATATTATAATATTATATACTATATTATATTATATACTATATATTACTATACTATATCATATACTATAATACATTATATATATACTATATATACTATAATATTATATACTATAATAAATTATAGTATATAATACATTTACTATATATACTATACTATATATACTATACATATTACTATACTATATTATATACACTATATATATTATATATATTATATACTATATATTACTATATACTATACTATATATACTATATACTATAGTATATATAGTATAATAAATTATAGTATATAAATTATATACTATAATTTATTTCTCTGTACTTAGTGCGCTCTGTTTTCACTTGTTTTTCGCATATCTTCTCATTACGTTCTCGACGATTTCAACGGTTCGGTTTAGTTTATGAGCATAGTATTGTTATTTAGCATTTAGCATTTATTTATTTACTATTTATTATTTAGCATTTAGCATTTATTGTTTACTATTTACTATTGTTTACTATTTACTATTTATTATTTATTGTTATTATTTTTATTATTTACTATTATTTATTTATTATTATTTTTATTATTTTTATCATTTTTATTATTTACATTGTAGTTGTTTTCAATTGATTTCAATTGTACATTGATTGTTTTGCATTTATTACTGTTATTATTATTGTTATTATTATTGTTATTATTATTGTTATTATTATTGTTGTTTATTACTATTTATTATTGTTGTTATTGTTTACTTTGTTTGCATTTATTATTATTTATTTTTTACTATATTGCTATATTTGCTATATTTGCTATATTTGCTATATTTGCTATATTGTTGGTTTGTATATTATATTGCAATATTATTTACTTTATACTATAGTATAGTATTATAGTATAGATAGTATAGTATAGTATATTGTATATAGCATTATACTATACTATATATACTATTATATTAATTATTTCTAGATTTTATTATATTATATACTTCGTATATAATATTTTATTTATTATATTTTATTTATTATATATATTATATACTCGTATATAATATATTCTAGATTTTATAATATTATATACTTCGTATATAATATTATATTTATTATATCATATACTTCGTATATAATATACAATGGCAATCCTTTCCCTCAGATGCGAACAATGCAGAATTTCAAAAAAAAAATGTGATTTAAAATTTCCCAGTTGTGGAAGATGTTTAAAAGGAAATCATAACTGTCTATGGCCTACTCTTTATTGTAACAATTCTGAAACTTTAAACACATACAAAATGATTGAAGATTCAATAACTGAATCTTTAAAATTATCTGAACTAGAATCATCTTTAGTACAATCATACACAAATAATTTTTTAAAAAAATTTTTTCCGCCTAGATATTATGATATTCCAAGATATGCACAACATGTAATGTTTAGACAAAGAATAACTTGTGATCTTGTATGCGCTATTGGTGCATTACTTATTGGTACAGATGCTAGTAAATTAAAAACTTACAATGACAATGACAACGAAAGTAATAATATTAATAGTATGCCAATAGTAGCGGATTCTTTTATAAGTCGAGCAAAAAAAGAATTTTATAATATTTATAAAACTTGTCCAACTGTATCAAGAGATGATTGGGTTATTCTTTCAATTTATTATTTAGATTTCTTTGAACGTAGAAATTTAGATATTTATTCAAATTTGAATTTGAATTTGAATTTTAATCAAAATTTTAATTTTAATTTAAATCAAAATTTTACAACTCCAAGAAAAATTCATGAAGCTTTAAAATTATCATCATATTCTTCAAGATCTTATGGTGAAATTATTGCTTCATATTTAATGGCACAAGAAAATTGGCGTATTTTTTCTGTTAAAAATTCATTTAATTTTACTCCAAGGGAAATGTTTGTTAAAATAATGTTAAGATCTTGGATTTGGTCAATTATAACTTGTATTTATCCATTTGATACTGTATGGGAAACAATATTTGATGTACTTGCTCCATTTTCTTATACAAAAGAAAATAAAAAAAATTGTACTTTTTCTTGTTCAAGTGTTGATTTTCTTACAACTGTAGGTTTTATTTTGCCACAAGATTTTCTTGCATCTGTTGGTCAAGTTGTTTGTTTATCACGTATGAGGAATTTAAATTTAAATTTAAATGCTGATACAAATCAAAATTCAAATTCAAATCAAAATTTTAATCAAAATTCAAATCAAAATTTCAATTCAAAATATGAAAATGATTATCATCGTTTATTTAATTTCTTTACAACTTGGTTAAATGTTTTACTTAATTTTTTAAAAAATAATGAAGATGATGATTCAATGCCAATGATTGTCAAAGGTGAACCAATTGTTAGACTTTCAAGACCTGTAATTAATTATTGCATTCTTTATTCAACTGCTTGTTTAATAACTCTTTATTATTTAGATTCTAATAATATAAATAATTCTATTAGAAATCAATATATTAATGACTTAAATCAAAAAGGTTCTGGTGCTTTACAAAGAATCTTAAATAATTATTATAAAAATGATTATGTAGTACTTTGGCCAACTTTTATACTTGCATCTACTACTTTAGATTCAAATTTTATTGATAATTATAATCTTGAATTAATATTTTCTCCAACTCAATCAACAACTTTTTATTCTCAAATTGTAATGCAAGTTATTTATCATGTTACAATTGTAAGATTTAATAAAATATTATTTGGAACTGGTCCAACAATTTCCCCTTCAGCTTCTGGAAGTATAATTGATAATAGTAGCGATTTAACATTCAACTCAATTTTAACAATGAATATTAAGCCCCCTTTAAGGTATCCTTTAACTAATACTATATATTATATAGATCCAATTATGGAAAATCATTTTTTACTCGCAGCAACCGAGAATATACAAGCTGATAGAAATCTCAATACCAATACCCCACTAAACCAAGATACAACTATTACAGCACCTCCAACTCCTACTTATAACAATATTAATAACAATATCAATAACAATATCAATAACAATACAAATAATTTACCAAATATGTACACCTATCCAAATAAAATGAATAATATTACCAATTTAAATTCCATAAATGGGATGTTACAAAATACTGTTGTTAATTCTTCAACTTATTATCAATTGAAAAACGATAATGATACAACTGGAGTTTTACCACCTTCGCCACCGGTACAGATGAATAATCAACAACTGAGTTATGCGAATGAAAATTATGGTTTACGATTTATTTTAGGTTATAATGTTTTATGGATAAAATATTTTAACACTGAATTTTTATCTGTTGTTAATGTATCTTGTCTTAATTATTTAGGTAGTACATAATTTTTGAATCGTTTATTTGCGTTATTTTATTTATTATTATTATTATTTGTATTTATTTATTATTTGTATTATTTATTATTTGTATTTATTTATTATTTGTATTATTTATTATTTGTATTTATTTATTATTATTATGATTATTTATTATTATTATGATTATTTATTATTATTATTTGTATTTATTTATTATTATTATGATTATTTATTATTATTATTTGTATTTATTTATTATTATTATTATATTATATTATATTATATTATATTATATTATATTATATTATATTATATTATATTATATTATATTATATTATATTATATTATATTATATTATATTATTATTATTTATTTGTATTTGTATTTATATCTGTATTGTATTTATATTTATTATATTTGATTTCATTTTATACCTTGTATTGTATATTCATATATACAACCTGTGATTTGTAGTAATTTTAACATTTTCTTATATTGTGTGAAATCTATTAATTAAAATGCAAAGTAAAATCAAAAAGATATAGAATGATAGTTAGAAGCAATATAAAGAGCATGCCTAAATATATTTCTATCACTTATTCCAATATTATAGTTTAAAATTAGAATAATTTGGTCATAAGATAAAGAACAAGATCTGAGATCGGTTCCTAAAAAGTCATGTAAAAGAGTAACACCAGAACGTAATAAACCAGGAATATTATACTGACGAGCAGCAATAAGTATTTGACAAAGAGTATGAACTTCATGATCTTGCATTGATTTAAAAGGCTTTGGTCTCTTATTTACTTTTTGTGAATTATTAATTATTAATTTTTTATCATGTTTATTTAAATATGATAAATGATATTGTTTATTAATATTTTCATCTTGATTATTATCATTATTATAATAATTAGTATAATAACCAGTTCCATTTGGCCAGCATTTGGATTGAATATCATTAATATATGATTTAGGAGTATCTATAATTAACATTAAAGTATAAAACCATTTAATCATTGAAAGTACAACTGGATAAGTATGTGGTATAAAAATTTCTATAGGTTGATCAGAAATATTATTTTTTTTAATATTTGAATTATTAATTAAATTTATAAAATTCTCACCCCATCTAGCTTCAAGAATATTTTTAAATGTTGGAATTCTATACCCATCTAATGTAAGTATTATAATATCACCTTCTGATGATGTACTCATAAGATCTAAACCTAAGGACATCATTAAATCAGAATTTGAATAATATTCATGTCTAACTAAACCAATTATATCAAGATCAATAGAATATAATTCTGATAAAAAATAAAATATATTTTTTTCATTATTAGGTTGTGATAATAAGATTAACCTATTTAATGTTTCATCATAAAGTAAACCAACTGGGAAACTTGATTTTTGTAATGCTTGTGGAGCTTGAATTTCTGTAACAATACTATCCTTACGAATATTAGTTGTAAATAATCTTAGTGATCCTTTTTTCAAATCTATGCCAGTTATAAGCATATGTTTTTCAATCTGAAATAAATTTAATTTTTCAAGCATAGGAAGAGATAATGATAAATGAGATGCATATTCTGAAATATTAATTGTAAGTGTATCATTTTTAATAAGAGTATCTAATCTTAAAAAAGTAGAAGATATATTATTATTATTATCTCCTTGAATAAAAGAAAGTAAACTATTTTCAAGAAAAGGAACTATAGAAAAATTAGAAGCAGAATTCCATAATAATTTTGTAACATTAGATTTAAAATGTAAATTAGTTTGTAACCAAGAATTACAAGATAAATTATAAGCAAATAATTTATCTTTTGTACCAATTATTAAATAATGATGATGAATAATAGATACCCAATTAAATAAAGATGGAGAATCTGAAGAAAGTAAAGAAAAAGTTTTAAATTTTAAATAAATTATAAAAATATTATTATTTGTAATTAAAATTAAATTAGATTGATATTTAATTAATTGAGAAGAATTATTAATAGGTGTTTCAATATTCTTCATTGAATTTTCTGATAAAGGTACCATTGAAAGTGGAGAAAATGACCAAAGAGCAGATTTAAAATTAAAAGTACATAAAAATAATTCATCATTCATTGAAGATTTTAGAGATATTAAAAAATGTGCTTTTTCTCGATAAACATTATGTGTAGAAATTATTGAAACTGAATCAGAATTATCATTTGCAAATTTAAAATTTTCATAAATATTGTTTTTACAAACTATTTTTGAAAGTAATAGATTTGTTATTAACGGTTGACTGAATGACTCAACAGAAAAGTCTGTTTCTTTGGTTTTTGCATTTACTAGACTAGCGATATAGTTGTTGATATTGATGCAAAATGCCATAGTATGGATGGTGGAATATAAGATGTTATAGCTGAGGTTACCAAGTGATTTAAAAGATGAGTCTTGCTTGAATGCTCTAAAAATGCCTTTAAAAATGCTCGAAATGCCTTTAAAAATGCCTTTAAAAATACTCTAAATGCCTTTGAATGCCTTTAAAAATGCCTTTTAAAATGCTCTAAATGCTCTAAAAATGCTAAAAATATGCTAAAAACACAAAAAACACCACCAAACCAAACAGAACCCCGTATTATCATAAAAAACCTTCAGACTATAAAAAAAAACACAATCTCTCCCACTTTTATCCTCTCGACTCTGTTGAATCACTTGAGTCTTTTACCCACCCTGACTAAGCAAACAGCAATTATTACAAACAAATGACAAATAACAACCAAATAATGACAAATATATCTCAATTGCTGACCAATCAGCAACTACACTTTTTTTAAAAAAACCACTTTTTCGTTATAAAAACAGTCTTGTATTAATAAATAACCTCCAAGACGAATAAATAAATAAATATAGAAGCCTCTAATACAAATAAAATGAAAAAAACCTAATTTTGTTACCAATTTTATTACCAATTTTATTAAAAAAACAGTAAAAAATCTAAAATTTACCTAAAAAATAACTCTTGAAACGTTTTTTTTTAATTTAATTTTTTTTTTAATATATTTGATTTACATAGTCGGTTGTCATGGAAACACATACATATTAGGAAAATCAAGAAGATCGAGAAAATCATTATGGAATAGACTAAAAGAGCAGGAATTAAGAATGATTTAAAGGGTAGGATTTAAGATTTTAAAAAGGATTTTATTAAGCGAGTATGATCAAAAAGGATGTTATTAAGCGAGTATGATCAAAAAGGATGTTATTAAGCGAGTATGATCAAAAAGGATGTTATTAAGCGGTTTATATTTACAGGTTAAGTAAAATAAAACTTTGAATTAGTATTAATTGTGTTTATCATTACCTTTAAAGGGTGTGTAGTGTGAATAAGACAATAAACACTAAGAAGCTAAAGCTTCTTAGTGTTTTTTTAAAGCATCTTGTATGGTTTCTTCAAGAAGCTTTTTATTTTCGGCAATCTTATCCAACTTTGTACTCGAAGATTGATATCCTTTTGTAGTTTGGTTTTGCTTCGGAATACGAACCATAACCCTTGCATTGTCAATCAAAGAATGCACCATCCCCTGTAAACGATCACCTGCATTTGAATTTTTATCATTCATACTTTCAAGAGTATCAATAATAGTTTTTGTATCAAGTTCAATTTCCATTTCATAAGAACGAGAATCAGTAGTACCATCTTTATCAACAATAGTATGATCAAATGTATTAACACCATAAAAATAAGAATTTCTAAGTTTTTTCCTTTTAAGAAATGAATCTGTAGATGTATTTTGTAAATCTTTTTCTGATGGTAATAATTCTTTACTAAGTGTAACTCTAATATCATATTTATTTTCAGGACAAAATATTAAAAGATCATCAATTCTTTGTTTTAAAACTTTTGAAATTATTTCATTATTATTTAAATCTTTTGTAACTCTTAATCTATCAACAGATGCTTTTTCAACTTTATAAAAAGAATCTTCTAAAACTTGTTCCTTATGAAAAACTTCACCAGGAAGAGAAATACATCTTTCATTTAAATATTCTTTTAATGCATAATGATCATTTTCATCCATATTAGAAACAAATTCAATATTTGATAAATCTTTTTTATTAATTAAAACTTCTGACAGTACTGGTAAATTTAAACGACAATTTGTTTCTTTACTAAAAATTGTACCAATTTTAACTTCAACTTCTAAAAATTTTGCAATATTTTTATAAGTATTAAATTTTCTAAATAACCATGTTACAACATATCTATTTAAATCTTCATATGGTATTGAACCTGATATTGCACTATCAGTTTCAATTAAAGAACCTAATACTCTAAATGGATCTGGAACTCCTCTTGTATATATCATTTGTGCTCTTGATCCTGGCCATTTATGTGCCCAAATAGGTTTTTGACAATATCTAATTGGAGTTCTTTTTAATATTTTTTTTTCATTTTCATTCTCAAGTTTACAATCATTTATGCAAATTTTTTTATGTTTATTATCATGTTCATTTTCATTTAACTTTTCTTCCTCTTTGTATTGTATGTTTCTTTGTTTAACTGATTTTTTTGTTTGTGATTGGTTTTCTGAATCCATGTCTGAGTGGTTAGATGTGTGTGTGTGTGTGTGTGTGTGTGTTTGTATGTTTTTTGTATGTGTGTGTATGTATTTTTGCATATTTTTGCATATTTTTTGCATGTTTTTTGCATGTTTTTTTACATATTTTGTGTATTCCAATTGCACACAATAAGCACACAATAAGTGCACATAAGTGCACTTATTGTGTGCTTATTGTACACTGTATATAGCCAACTCCCATCACTCACCTTCAACTCATTAACTTTAATCGTTGTGACAAAAAACTTGATGACGTTTATTTAACCTTGTTCCTGTAATACAACGTAACACGATAGGTTCTTTTATTGTATTATTGTATGTATGAGACAAATCTATTCCAATGGAAGCTTTCTATAGGATTTGGATTTGTATTAGATTATTTTATTGGATTATTTTTATTAGATTTTTTTATTCTAGATTGTATATTTTATTTACTGATAAATTCTGCAATTTGTGTATTTTATAGTTTGAGTGGTTTATAATTTGTAATTTATATAGTTTATAATTTTTATAATTTATATAGTTTTTATAATTTATATAATTTATTTAATTTTTATAATTTATTTAGTTTTTATAATTTTTATAGTTTATTCAATTTATTTATTTTGTATAATTTTATAATTTATTTGATAATTATAATTTATATAGTTATATAATCTATTTAATCTATTTAATTTATGTAATTTTATAATTTATATAGTTTATTTAATTTTATTTAATTTTTATAATTTATTTAGTTTATTTAATATTATTTAATTTTTATAATTTATACAGTTTTTATAATTTATATAGTTTATTTAGTTTTTATAATTTATTTAATTTTTATAGTTTTTATAATGTTTTTAATTTATATAATTTATATAGTTTATTTAATGTTTATAGTTTATTCAATTTATTTAATTTTTATAATTTATATAATGTTTTTAATTTACATAATTGATTTAATTTTGTATAATTTTGTAAAAGTATGTAGTTTTTATATTATTATAATTTATATATTTACATAAAGTTGATAATTTTATATAGTGATTTAATTTTGTATAATTCTGTATAGTTTATAGTTTATATAATAATTATAATTTTATAATTTATTAATTTTTATAATTTATTAATTTATATAATTTCTAAAATATCGACTCAAGTTTAATTTTATAATTAGTATTTGATTTAATGTCATTGAATAAGATGGAAGTCAATACTAGTATACAGTAGAAAATATAGTATATAATATATAGTATATAGTATATAGTATAAATATATACTATATAACAATACAATAATAATATATAACAAACAATAACAGTATGCAGAATATAGCAATTTAAATTTAAATGCAAAAAAGCAAAGCAAACCACATATACGATACAAATTGCATTTTAACAAACAATATATAATATAATATAAAATTATATAAAATTATATAATAATAAAATATAATGCAAAAATATATAATAAAAAAATAAAAAAATAATGTAAATATATATAATAATATAATACAGTATAATATACATAAGTACATAATAATATAATACTATAATATACAATATACAATATATATACTATAAAAAATAAAATAAATAAAATAATAAAATAATAATATACATAATCTAGTATATAGTACAATATAATATATACTATAATATATACTAAAAAATACTTCATATATAATATATATAATAAATAATATATAATATAGTATAATAAATAATATATATATAATATAATAAAATAATAATATATATAATATAATAAAATAATAATACATATAATATAATAAAATAATAATATATATAATATAATAAAATAATAATACATATAATATAATAAAATAATAATATATATAATATAATAAAATAAAGTATAGCAATATATATAATAAAATAATAATATATATAATAAATAATTTAATAATACATATAATATAATATATACTATAATAATAAAATATAATACAAATATATAAAGTATAGCAATATATATAAAACTATAACTATATAATACATAATATAGTATAACAATAATAACAATTAATAAAATATGCTAAAATATGCTAAAATATGCTAAAATATGCTAAAACATATAATAAAAAAATAAAACATACTTTATATCTATAGTAATAAACAAGATCCTAACTGTAGAAATTAACAATTCTAATATAATAATTGCTTAAACACACTTAATAGGAAATCATTAAGCATTCCAGAAATAGCAAATTAAGCGATAAATAGGAAGCAACTAAGCTATATAATTAAATAGGGAACAAATAAGCTATATAAATAAAATAGGAAACAATTAAGCTTTAAATAAATTTATTTTTCTTTTTTGCTTTACTTTTTTCTATTTTACTTTACTTCTATTATTCTTACTTTAACTCTTTCAATTACATATTATCAAACATTCATGGCACAAGACATAAAGATTCGGTTGAAAACGATTCTCGCATACTGGGTAAGTTGACTGACTAATTGGATGTATAAAAATGTAAAAAATGCATAAAAAAACACATACAAAACATACAAAAACACATACAAAAGCACATACAAACACATACAAAAGCACATACAAACACACATACAAGCACATACAAAAGCACATACAAACACACATACAAACACATACACAAGCACATACAAACACACACACACACACACACACACACTAACATTCAGACGGTAATAATCTTCCTAGGTCTTCCCCTATGGATATACACCACCTCAATCTATCGAGCCAAATTGCCCTACCATGAAATGGAATTAGCACAAGAAAATGTTAAAAAATCTATAAATTTAAAAATACCAATTGCAATTATCGATAAAACAAATGATTTAAATCTAAATGTTTCAAAAATTTTATTAAATACACAACAAGAAATTAATCTTTATACAAAAAATTTACCATTTATTTCATTCCATTTGTATTCACCAAATATTTCCAATAATAATTTAATAAATAGTAAAAATGACTATTTAATAAATTTATTCAATAAAATCTCTTCAAAACAACATGAAAATGAAGATGAATTAAAATTTTCAATACAATCAAGAAATGTTGATTTATATTTAAACTCACTTAATACTAATAAAAATTCTATTACAATTGAATCTATAATATCTCAATCATTATTAAAATCAATTAAAAAATTATTTAATCAAGAATTAGAAATGGTAAATCAAGATTTAAATGAATCACCTCCAATTGTTGTATCTTATGCACCTAATTATTCAATAACATTTTCTCTCTTTGTAGGTGATGGTAATCCAGTAAATTGGGAAATTAAAGATGCATTGGATTCTTATTTTAATCCACTTTTCAAATATTTATTAAATTTATCTAATTTTACTATTGACTATCAAAAACAATATTATGCTAATCTTGCATTCACTCCAATTAATAATAATAATTCTTCCGGTCATGGATATTTATTAGATCAAGCTGAATTATCCACTTTTATTAATTTTGCTGATTGGTCTTTATCCAATATTGATTCTTCAACAACTGCTCTGAATTTTATTATTTATATACCTTCTAAACATATTTCTCCTTTAATTGTTCCAAATTCAAATTCTATTAACGCTTTCTTAGTCCCACAATGGGGTGGTGTCAAGATTTATAATTTTAATAATGATAATCGTATACTTTCCAAACATGAACTTTTACCAATTTTAGATATTTTTGCTTCTCAATTATTATCTCTTTTAGGTGCTCCTAAAAATCCTCCTTCTTTATTAATAAGATTAGATATTCTTAAAAGAATTTCTACTTTGAGAACCCTTTATTCTACAACTTCCACTCTAGCTTCCCTTTACCGTTTAGCAATCCGTTTACCAAATATTGCTATTCCTAATTCTGTTTTACTTTCTGTTCAAAATTCTCTAAACAATATTCAAAGTTCTATAGATTATTTAAATAATGCTAATTCTCAATGGGATATTGCTCTTAAATATGCTGCTAATGCAAAATTTCATGCTGAAAATGCCTTTTTTGAAAAAATGATGGTTCAACAGGTTTATTTTCCTGAAGAACATAAACTTGCTGTTTATTTACCTTTAATATTACCAGTAACTCTTCCTCTTGTTGTTGGTCTTATCAAAGTTTTAAAGGAGTATAAAAGGGAAAGAACCTCATTAAAGCTTAAGCTTGAGTAATGAATATGTATTTTTATAAAATAATGAAAATAATAATAATAATAATAATAACATATTTAATACCTTTGTAATACCATTATCATCCATCTCAATCGTTTAATTTCTTAATCTTCTATCAATCTCTCTATCATCTCCCTATCAATCTCCCTATCAATCTCCACCAAGGAATATCCATTCCTCACACAGCTAAAAGTATATTTAATTACAGCATTTCTATTTAAAATTTTTATATTAACTATCTATTTTATATAATTAATTGTAAATCTTATAAACTTTTTTAATCTTCTTGTTTTCTACCTTGTTTACTCTTTCCATTACTTTTATCACTTGGAGTTCCAGCAAATTTTATGTTACTTTGTTTTATAAAGTTACTGTTATTGATATCACTACCATAAAACACATGCTGTTTAGAACAATTCTGATAAAGCAAAACAGTCTTATCAGCTTCAGCAAGACAGTTTTTATAAATTTCTGAAAATTTTGCTCCAAATAAAGATCCAGTGTCAAGTTGTTCCGCCCAGAAAAGCGAAATACAAGGTGGTTTATCATAATCTATATTCAATTTTTTCTTATTAAACATATTCATATTTGAAAACCTTTTAATCAAACTTGAAACAGTTTTATGACGAGCTGCTCGTTCTCTTCTTTTAACTACATTTTTATCTTCAATAGTTACATGCTTTTTAACTCCCACAACCTCTTTTTTAATACTTGCAATTGATTTTTCATCATCGGAAATTTCCGATTTTAAATCAAATGTACTTTCGGTAGCGTCACAACCTAAACATTTATCCTTCTCATCATCGACATCTTTATCCTCATACGAATCAATATCATTGTCGTCGTTTATATCTTTATCTGCATTTGTAATATAATTTAAATATAAATTTGAATTTGAATTTGATACACGATTGCTTTCAATATCTTCATCTTCAAATGTATTATTTTTATTATAATTACTCTGCAATTTAATTTTTTCCTCATTTTCCATTTTTGCTACAGGCTTAGATTCGTTTGGTGTATCGTTTTTAATATCATTTATTAATGAATGTTCAAGCTCTTTAAAATTATTATTAATCTCTTCTCTCTCGGATATAGTATCAGTTTCTAGAGCAAAGGATGGTTTTTTAAATTTAAACTTGGTATAAGCCATAGACATGTTACTATATAATTTAATATCTTTAAGAGATTGAGAAATACGCATGGATCCAATTTTGTTAAAAATTTTTTTATTAGTTGTATCTTTTTTGCTGGTATTGGAATTATCCGTAATGAGTGTTTCTTCAGTGTTAGTATTCAAATCAGAAGCTTCTTCAGAGGAATGAATATTTTCAACGGGAGTTTGATCAGAAGGTTGAACATTTTCAATATCTTGGTCAGGATTTTTAATTTCACAAGTGTATTGTGCATCGTGCTCAGTAGGATGTACAATTTCGTCAACAGGTTGTTCAATTTCTTCAGTTGCTTCTAAAATTTCCTCTACAGGTTGTGGGATTTTCTCAATGAGTTGTACAATTTCTTTTACATCTTGTAGAATTTCTTCGACTGGTGGATTAAATTTAGCAAAAGTCTGTTCTGTATTTTCAGATTGAACTTGTTCTTCAGATTGATCTTGATCTTCAGATTGAACTTGATTTTCAGATTGAACTTGATCTTCAGATTGAACTTGATCAGATTGAACTTGATCTTCAGATTGAACTTGATTTTCAGATTGAACTTGTTCTTCAGATTGAACTTGATCAAATTGAACTTGGTCAAATTGAACTTGATTTTCAGATTGCACAAAGTCACTATTGGATTTAACTATAACTTCTGGCGTTTGAATCTGAATATCTTTTGTAGGTTGATCATTCTTTGTGGAAACATCATCTTTAGCTGATTTTTTACTCTTTGAAAGATTTACATCCTTACAAAAGGATTGGATATTCATCTTTGAAAGCGAACGCTTTAAAAAGCGAGCACCGAATAACATTTTAAGTAAAAAATAAAGTAATAGATAATAAAGTTGTATATTATTTAATTACTTTAAAGTGTTTACAAAATATAAAAGAAAGAAGAATAAAAAAGTTGGAAATTTATTATTAATTAATTTTTTAAAAGGTAGCAGACTAGCAAATTTTAATTGGGGTTCAATATATTGTTGTTCAATTTCGATTTAACTCCATTTTGGTTTATTAAGGGACTGTATAATATATATATATTATATATATATATATTATGTTTAACTACTATATAATATATATACAATATATAACAAATTGCCAATACTTCCACTCTATAGATGCACAACGAATCAACAAAACATAATATTAATAAACAATAGGAATAAATGTCTTTCAATGTTTGTTTATTTTCTTAATGGAATTTCAATAAACAATAAATAAATGGATTAAAAGGAGTGAAGAGTATATGTTAATTACGCATAAATACATACAAATACACACAAATACATACACAAATACATACATAAATACATACAAATACACACATATACACACATATACACACATATACACACATATACACACAAACACACACAAATACACACACAATAAACAACTTCCTGTTATTTAAAACTGTAAAAGTTATTGATTATTTTTAAAAATTGTTAAACTCAGTAGATTTTAAAAGAAAGTAGAAATAAAGTTAAATATTTTAAGCGCAACTAAAAAGTAATTAAATTATAAAAATCTGTAAATGGTTTTAAATAAGATAAAATATTTACAAATTAGGATTAATTAAAGACTTAATATTTCCAAATTTATTTTATTATTGATTAATTTAGATAAAAATACGTTGTAAATAAAATAAAAGAAAAATGCGACAAGTGAATAGAAGAATAACAAACAAAGAATCGCAATCTTTCCAAATCAGTATTTAATGTCAAACTAATTAATCCTAAAAAAACAAAAATTAAGCAATTAAAACAATTATGAAAAAAATACAAATCTCTTTACAATATTAACTCAAATAATCAATATTAAATAAGTTTTAAATAAAATTTACAATATGAATCCATCATTTTTATCGAAAAGAGCATCTTTTTCAAATGCTTCAACTTCCGCATCGAAGTTTAGGGCTAATAATTCCCAAAATATAGTAAACACTCCTTTTTATGACTATGATAGTACAATTTTATCTAGGGGAGTAGATACAAATTCTACAACTATTGGTAATATAAATGCAAATGCAAATGTAAATGCAAATGCAAATGTAAATGCAAATATAAATATACATGCAAATGCAAATATACATGCAAATGCAAATATTAACAACTACAATAACATAGAAGGAGGAAGAGCAAAAAAAAAACAAGCATATTATGAATCGAATTGGCCATTATATGCAATAGATTGGTCAAATAGTAATGGAGAAGGAAAAATAGCAGTAGGAACATGTTCAGAAGGAGGTAATAATAGAACAATAATATTATCAACTAAAAAAATTGAAGATAATTACAATGGAAAAAAAAAATCATATGATTTTATTAAAAATTGTGATTCTCGTTTAGAATATCCATTAACTAAAATACTCTGGAGTCCAAATTTAAATAAAACTACTAATAGAAATTTAAATTCAAATTCAAATAGTGAAGAATTATTATTATCATCATCAGAATATTTAAGAATATGGAAATATTCAAATAATGAAAAAAAGTTAAAACAATTTAGTGCATTAGCACCAAAATCTAAAACAGGTAATGTTGCTCCATTAACAAGTTTTGATTGGAATAAAATTGATACATCATTAGCATTAACTTGTTCAGTTGATACAACTTGTACAATATGGGATTTAAATACACTTTCAGCAATAACACAATTAATTGCTCATGATAAAGAAGTTTATGATGTAACATTTATAATTAATTCAATTGATATTTTTCTTTCAGTTGGTGCAGATGGTTCAGCTAGATTATTTGATTTAAGATCATTAGAACATTCCACAATTATTTATGAAGATTCAAATTTATCACCATTATTAAAAATATCAGCAAATAAAAAGGATTCAAATATTTTTGCAACTTTTAATTCAAATTCAAATATTGTTCATATTTTAGATATAAGATCACCATCTACACCAATTTTACAATTAAAAGGTCATTCAAATTCAATAAATGATATATCTTGGTCTAATTCTCAAAGAAATGTAATTTCAACTTGTAGTGATGATGGTCAAGTTTTAATTTGGGATATTTCACATGCATCTAAACCGGAAATTGGTTTGGCTTACACTGCTCCAGATAATTTGGAGGTTAATTCTATTACTTGGGAGCCAAATGACAAATGGGTAGCGTCTGTGTCTGGCAAGTCTGTTACGGGCATACGTTTGTAGTTCTGCAATACTGTTTATTGAGCAAGTTAACTTATGTTATAGTAGGTTAATGTTATAGTAGGTTAATGTTTAATAGTTTCTACAATAGTTTATGCTTAATATGTTCCTATTTAATATACAATTGCTTTATATAAATACCCTAACCTCCTTGTTAGTATAGTATACAGTGTATAAAGTATAATATGGTATATTATGCTAACTATTTATTAGTATGTTTACTATTAGTATGTTTACTATTAGTATGTTTACTATATAGTTATTATACTGTATATACTATATACTATATATAGCATACACTATATAGTAAACACTATATAGTAAACACTATAATCTGCCATGCAGTAAATGCCGCTTAATAAATGACTATATAGGCATATATTAATAATTAATTAATTAATTAATTAAATAATTAATTAAATAATTAATTAAATGCATCGTCTTGACAACGACAAATCACTCCCCATTGAGAAGAAAATAAGAAATACGTGTAAAGAACGTATCCATGACAACGATATTAAACAGAGTTATCATTAATTACGCTACAGATTGTTAGTTATAGTATATTATGTTATAGTATCATTATAGTATATTATATTATATTATATATTATATTATATTATATTATATTATATATTATATTATTCTATATATTATACTATATATTGTACTATATACTATACTGTTATTAATAAATAAAATAATAAATTAATAAATTAATTTATTATTTTATTTATTAATAACCATCACCATAGCAACCAAACGAAACAAAAAAGGAAAAAATCAAAAATCAAAATCAAAAATCAAAATCAAAAATCAAAATCAAAAAATCAAAAAGTGGTTTTTTTTATAAAAAAAGTAAAAAAAACAGTAAAAAATAGTAAAAAAAAAGGAAAAAATTGCAGAATTATTTACTTTTTTTAATAAAAATCAAAGTTTGTATGTGTTTATTGCTTTTTTTGCTTTTTTTTACGTATTTTTACGTATTTTTACGTATTTTTATCGTCTTTTTATCGTCTTTTTATCGTTTTTGCGTGTTTTTTGTTTCTAACGTTGATAGATTCGCCACTGGAGTTATTTTTTATAATATATTTTAATTATTTGTTCGTATAGGTTGAATTAATAGTATTATACTGTCAGGAGAGTATAGTATTAGTATTCTAGCGTTTTGGATTAGTTTGTTATTGTTAGCATTGAAAATTGAAAATTGTGCATTGAAAATTGAAAATTGGGCATTGAAAATTGAAAATTGCAGTGCATTTCGTGCATTTAGTGCATTTTTCAACACTTTATAGCATTTTATAGCATTTTATAGCACTTTATAGCATTTTAAAGCATTTTATAGCATTTAATAGCACTTAATAGCACTTAATAACTCTCTACAACACTCTATAGCACCTTAACTGCAAATACTGACATTATAACTGTGTATAACTGCATTATTGGCATATTGGCATATTGGCATATTGGCATATTGACATTATTATAGCTGCTTTATATAGGCGAATTTAAACATCATCATAACAAAACATCTCAAAACCAAAAATAAGGAATACACTTATTACAATATAGTATATACACATTCATGCGGAAATCAACTAAACAGATAGATGCCTGCACGAACCAACCAACTTCACTAGTTATCTAAACATACACAAAAACAATATTAAATCAATATGCAATCAATACCCCCAGTTAGAATAATTACTGATAACTCAACAATAAGTATAAACTCCTCTAATACCACTTCATCCTCATCTAATAAAACAAAAAAATCTAGAAAATCATTTTCTCGAGAAAGATTATCCACTCTACCCTCAAGGAAAACTTCTTCACATGGATTTTTAGTCTCAGGATCACCTGCTTTTGCTAGACCTACTGTATTTTCTATAAATGACTCTTACAAATACACTTCCGAACAATTATCTGCTATTCGGGAAGGTATACCACATGATAATTTTCAACCTTTAAAACAAAATAATAATTCTAATTCTAATTCAAACTCTAAAAGATTATCAACAACTTCTTCATCATCACTATCTTCCAATTGGGACTCTTCTGTAAATCCTGCTTCTACCGAATTGAATAATACTAATAACAACAACAACAACAACAACATCACTTCTCCTAATACCGCTTTATCATCCTCTTCATCATCCTCTAGTAACACATCAAACAACACTTTCAAATCATCCGCAACAACTACAACCGCTCATTATAGTGATGACAAATCAACAGGAGAAACTACTGCAGGTTCAAAGAAAAGTGACTCACTCACAAATAGTTTACCAATTCATCCTTCACAAAAATCTAGAAACTCCTCAGTTGGTTCCCTATCCACTCAATCTTCATCTTTAACACCCGCTAATATAAACTTCCCACGTAATCAAAATTCAAAATTAACTCGAAATCATTCACAACCAGAAATACCAAAACTTAAAACTGATATTTTTAATGAAAATAATCATGCTTATTTCCAACAACAAAAACAACAAAAACAAAAACATGAAAAGCAAGAAAAACAAAAAGATCTTTTCAAAGGTAACGTTTCGGCTGTTGAAGCTGTATTTATTGCCAACCTATTTTCACATTTAGCAGAAGCACATGAAGGTGCTAATAATGTAGCCACTTTCCAATCAAGACAAGTTATGAGTCCAATTCATTCTCAATTTCATGATATGTCAATTGTACCATCAGTAACTTCCAATGTTGCTGCTGCTACCGCTGCAATAATGTCTACAGAATCAAATAATACTAAAAAAATTAATTCATCTTCCCCATTTGGTCTAACTCCTTTTAGTAATGATAATAATAATAATAATAATACTTCTATTACTAATAATATCAATCCTCATAGTGACAAGTTACGATTAGCAAATGAATTTTCTCCAGCAACTTTAAGACGTGCAATTCGCACCAAAGTGGCTTTAGAGTTAAAAGAATATTGTATTTTACAATCTCTTCGTGACCATTCTATTCCCTATCAAGACGATTCGGTACCACTTTCTCCTAGTTTAGCAAATAATACCCAATTAATAAATCGAAGAATTAATCGTGTTGATGGTTGTTATAACCCCTTGCAGTCTATTCGAAATAGATACTCAAGAAAGTTATTCCATCAACATTTACAATTATTTAGTTATGATATTCCTGAGTTACAAACTACTGTTGCGAGAGAAAATAGTGCTAAAAGAGGTAAGCCACGAGGAAAATTTATCTGGGAATTAAACCCAATAGAAGAATTAGCAGATCTTGCATGGAGAATTAAACATAGACCTAATATGGTTGATCAATATGGTAGGAGATTACTTGATGGGAAGGAAATCATATTTGATTGGAATAATACTCATCCAAACATTGCACCAACTAAAAATATCGACAACGATACACATAATAATGAAAACCCCCTTACATATAAGAATCCAAAACAAGGTATTTCAAATTTAATTGATCCTAATGATGTTAATAATCTTCAAACAAGTAATCTTATTCCTCCAGTTTCACTTGTCTCAAGACCTTCTTATCTTGAATCTGATTTTAAATCTGGTAGTGAAGTTTCATCTGATACTGCTTCAAATCATGAAATAGGTACCCCCAAGAGATCTTCTTATAAAAATAGTTATAATATGACCGGTACACCTTTAAATCGACTTGTACAAAGCAAATCAACTACTCCTTCTTCTTTTGATAGAAATGGTTCTGATTCAACTAGTATATCAGAAACATCATGGTCAAATAATAATGTACAAAATTTTAATTCTGAAGTGGATAATAAGGAAAAAATACCCTTTGTCACTTCTCCTAGCACTCAAGTTTCTCCTTTAGGAATAAAAAGCCGATTATTAAGACACATCCAAAAGAAAAATAAATACGAAACAACTATAAATGACAATACACCAGACGATTCTGGATTACCAATAATTATTTCTGATTATAATGAACCTAGTTCAATATCACATCGAAATAAAGATGATTTAATTTCTTCAAATGCTACATCTCCTGGAGGTTTTTTGGAAAGTGTTAATAAGAATTCCAATTCGAATTCAAATACAAATATTATTAATAGTATTAAGAAAAAACAACCATCAATGCAATCACTTGCTGATTCTCAAATTTCTACTGAAGGTTTATCTCCTACGAATCCAGTACCAGCTTCTTCTTATTCCCATAGGTCAGGTAAGTTATTATCGGCAATTACTCCTTTAGTTACTAGAAAGAAAAAGAAAACTTCCCCATCTTCTATTAATCCAAATAATTCCTCAATAAAGTCTACTCAAACTGTACATACAATGAACAGTGTTTTAAGTATGCCGGTAATAACAGAGGATAAATCAAGCAATGAAAACCTCACGCATAAAGAAATGGATAAAAACTTTAATAAAAAAGTATCTTCAATTTCCTTTTCTAGTCCTCCTTCAAATAAGAAAAATAATTCAGAATTAGACGAAGATACAGTATCCAACCATTTAAGGAAAACTAAGCAAAACAATAATAATAAGGATCCATTTGGTAAGAAAAAAATTTATAACAATATGAATAATTTAAATAATAATAATGAATCCTGTTGTAATAAATCATCAGCCCAATGTGTTCGATTAAGAAGTGAAATGGCTAGGATATATGCAAGATTAAGAGCATTATCTATTCAAGCCGAATTTAGTTGTAACAATTCGCAGTTAATAATGAAATATTTAAAAGCAACAGAGAGTAATGTATTAAAAGAAGATGTTAATAGTATGTCAGAGAAGCTTCGTTCACAAGTTAATGATGTTCTTAGCGAAACTTTATGTACAAATATTAGGCAAGTTAATGAGTTAAGTTCAGAATGTGGAGTTTCCTTTAAAGATAAGAAAATGTCTCCAAGTGATGTGGAATATTTATTAGAAAGAAATGGGGATTATAATATTAATTTTAATACTGATGAATTTAATTGGCCACAATACTTATTTAGATCGAGTGATAATAATGACAAGATAGGAAAAAAAACTATTGGACATGCTTTAACTCATTATGCAGAATTATTTGCAAATCAATTACATCAAAGTACATTTTCTCAATATGGAGATTTAGTTGAAAGTGTTAGAAATAGTTCTGATCATTTAACTTTATTAGTTGGGAATAAGTGGTCATTAGAAACTTTATACGTTGATGAAAGATTACATGTAATTGAAGAAGCTACGCTTTGTCCTGGGTTTTGTTTAATTCTTCGTAAATGGGCTGGAAACTGTGGTTATCGTGCATTGGAGTGGGTATTACTTTTATCAATGTGGCTTGTTTGGGCAGTGTTTACTGTTATAAGGTGTTTTTATTTTATTTATTTTGTTTTTTCTAGGTTATGTTTATTAATAATGTATATTTTATAACGTTTTTATGTTCTTGTTTATTTTATTGTTTATTTTGTTTATTTTATTGTTTATTTTGTTTATTTTATTGTTTATTTTTTTTGTTAATTGTTTATCTGTTTTGTTATTTGTATATTGGCGTCTATGGGTTAATTTTATTTTAACTAATTTATGGTTTATGTTTTTTTTATTATAGTTATTGACATTTAAAGGAACTTAAGGTTTAAATAAAATCTTTTATATTAATAAATTGATTTATGTTAATTTAGTAGTAATAAATAAACAGCTATTAAAATACGAAACAGTTAAACATTATAGTTTAGCTCCAAGGGTCTTGTGTACTCTTATACCTTGTCTAATTGCTAAATCTAACATAATTTCTTCTGAACCGCCTGGGATCGAATAAGCTTTTGCTTCCCTATGCATTCTTTCAATTTTAGCACCTTGACCACCTCTAGTGTAAGAAAGACCACCGAAAATTTGACAAGCTTCACGTGTACAAAATTCGAGTGTTTGAGTTGCTTGTGCTTTACAACCTGCAATTGCACCTCCTAATCTAAACATTGCTTCTTGATCAGGCATTTTAGAAGTTTGATAAATAAGATTTTCAAGCCAATTATGTGTAGCTTCTACTCGTATAGCCATATTTGCTAATTTATTTCTAATAACATCATGTTCTACAAGTTTTTTACCAAAAGTTTTACGTTTATGAGCATATTTCATACTTTCTTCATAACATACTCTTGCACAACGATTTGCTTGAACTATTATTCCAATCCTTTCATGATTAAAATTTGACATTATTACTTTAAAACCTTGATTTTCTTTACCGATAAGATTTTCAACAGGAACTTTAACATCTTCAAATGTTATATAAGTTGTTCCAGATGACCATGCACCCATACAATTCATTTTTCTTGTACTAAGACCTGGCATATCCTTTTCAAGTAAAAGCATTGAAATTCCTGACATACCAGAACCTTCTGGACCAGTACGTACAGCTACAGAAAAATAATCAGCATAAATACCATTTGTAATCCATTTTTTTTCACCATTTACGATATAAAATTTACCATCCTGGGTCTTTTTTGCAGTTGTTGTAATATTTGCAACATCAGAACCAGCATCAGGTTCAGTAATGCAAAGACAAACACGTTTTTCACCTGTTAAAAGTGGGGGTAAAACTCTTTTCTTTACTTGTGGAGTTGCGAATTTATAAATTGGTGGAAGTCCGATACTATAACCACCAACTAAATTCCATATAACACCAACAGATGCAATTCTAGATAATTCATCTATAACGACAAATTCATGGAAAAAATCCCAATTTTCAGGAGGTACAGATTTAACTTTAATATCACCAGTGTATTCAATTGGATATTTATGTAAACCAACAACGCCAGCTAGATATCCACGTTTACCCATTGATTCAAATAATGATCTTGGAACATCTTTTGCTTCATCCCAGTCTATAACATGTGGTTCAATTTCATTTTCTACCCATTCTCTTACTTCAGCTCTTAGAGCAACATGGGAAGAATTATAATATGGAGTCCAATAGCCTTGATACCAAGAAGGGTCACCATAGGGAATATTATCACCAAAGACTGGGAAAACGTGACCATTTGAGATTGAGTTTGCGATTGAGTTTGAGTTTGAGTTTGCGATTGAGTTTGAAATGGTTACAGATGTAGTTTTTGGAGATGAATTATTAGTTTGTAATGGTTTTTTAGAAACTTGTGCAAGTGATGTATTTTGATTTGTATTAGAGCCACTATCAACTGAACCAATTTTTAATTTTGAACCATATTTTTTTAAAATGGCTTCATTATGATATTTCCAAAATTGTTTTGAAGCATCTTTTCCTGCAACTCTTTTTAATATTTTTTGTCCTCCGGGATGTTCATTTTGGAATTTAGTGAGATCGTATACATTTCCATCCTGAATGTTAATGTGTTATATTGAGATTATTATAGTAAGTACTTACAATTGTAATCCACAAAGATTGGGGGTTGTTATGAGTAGCGATTTCCTGAAATTAGCATATGGTAAATAATATAATATATAATATAATATATATAATAAATAATATATATAATATAGGATAATATAATATAGTATAGTATAGTATAATATATAATACTATAATATAATACTATAATATAAATAAAATACACTATAATAATATACTAATATAATATAGTATAGTATAATATATAATACTATATATAATACTATAATATACTATAATAAATATAATATAGTACTATAATACAATATACAATAATAGTATAATATAGTATAAAATAGTATAATATAAAATAGTATAGTATAATATAATATAATACAATATAATATAATACAATATAATATAATATAATACTATATAATAATATAATATAATATATATAATATAATACAGTATAATATAATATACTATATATAATATATATCATATACTATACTGTATAGTATACTGTACTATATAATAATATAATATAATAGCATATAATATATATAATATATATAATATATATAATATAGGATAATATAATATAGTATAGTATAGTATAATATATAATACTATAATATAATACTATAATATAAATAAAATACACTATACATATAATACATAATAAATAATATAATTTATATAAATAATAAATAAATAAACAATAAACAATAAACAATAAACAATAAATAAATTCTAATAAATAGTAATAAATAATAAATAAACAACAACAACAATAAATAAAAAAATAAATAAAAAAATAAAAATAATAATAATAATAAATAAATGCTATTAAATAAATAATAAATAAATAATAAATAATAAAATTAAACAATAATAATATTATATTATATTATATACTTCGTATATAATATAATATAATATACCAATAATCAACTTACAGCTTGAGAGAATTTCGACATTTCTAATAAAGCAAACAAGTTTAGAATTACAATAGTATATAATTAATGCTAGTAATATTCTATATAATAAAAATAATATAAAAAATAATATAAATAATACTATCATACAATCTTATAATATATAAACAAAAATAAATAAATAATCTATCCCAAAATCATCTCTTTATATAATAAAAAAACCCCATATTTTAAAAAAAAAACTCCCAATAGAATATTTAATGCTTATTTTTAAACTATTTAGGAAAAAACTCATTTTGATATACCCCGCAGAAAAATCTACAACCAATAGAATATAGGCTAATTTCTGCTTAGTAATATAACGTCATTTGTTTGTCATTATATTGATTTTATTAGTAATGAATGTATATAGACTTAGTCATCTTGTATAGTTTATTAGTAACAATTACCTCGGATTGCTTAAATGTGATTGTTTTCGAATAACCCTAAACTGTGTTGCATTCAACCTTCTTTTTTTGATATTTCTCTTAGCAACGCATATTATTCGATATTTATATATTTTGATTTACTCAATATATTTTGAATAAATTCAAAATATATAAATAAAAGAGTATAAATACAAAGAGTATAAATACAAAATGATTCTAAAGGTGTACAAATGTACTCTAAATGTGTACTAAAGGTGTACAAATGTACTCTAAAGGTATACTAAATGTTACTAAAATGTATTCTAAATGTATACTAAAATATATTCTAAATGTATTCTAAATGTATACTAAAATGTATTCTAAATGTATACTAAAATGTATTCTAAATGTATACTAAAATATATTCTAAATGTATACTAAAATGTATTCTAAATGTATACTAAAATGTATTCTAAATGTATACTAAAATATATACTAAAATGTATTCTAAATATATACTAAATGATTTAAATGTATACTAAATATTTTGAATATATTCAAAATATTCAAAATATTCAAAATATATACAATGATTTTAATGTATTCTAAAACAACAACCGTTATAACGACTAATACAGATTAACATTCTATACTATATCTTAAATTAATATTACTATAGTAGAAGGAAAAGTGTGCTATTTTATAGTTTATATATATATAGCATATAGATATAATTTAACAAATATAATACATTATGATAGATATATTATTAATTCAAATGACTAATATATAATATTATATTTATATATTCCAAATGTATTCTAAGCAAATATATTTCATATAATTTGTATAGTTTGCTTTATTATACTATATAATTGCAATATTTTACGCAATTAATATCTATACAAATATATTTCATATAATTTGTATAGTTTGCTTTATTATACTATATACTTGCAATATTTTACGCAATTAATAGAGGATGAAGTCAAAGTGTTGATTATGCATAATATTTAGTTTATTGATAATTGGGATGAGTTATCATTATATTTTTATTACATATTATAGTATATTATAGTATACAGTTATCATATCATATTCCACTTGTTTTTAATACAACATTAGCTCTCTTAAGCTTTAACATCAAATATCTTTAGCAAATGGATATGCCCAAATAATATGCCCAAATAATATGCCAAATGCATTGCAAATAATATGCCAAAATAATAGGCTCAAATAATATGCCCAAATGCATTTGCCAAATGCATTGTGTTGATTACCTACATGCACTAAGAAGCAATTCGCATTAATGTTTTGTTTACTATATCACAGATAGACAATACTTTATTTTATATTTACATCCTTGATCATATAATCATATTGCTGCTATTGCTTATTTTTGCTATTGCTTATTTTTTGCTATTTAGCTATTGCTTGCTCTCTTCTATCTATCTTACGCCATGGAAATAGATTTCAAAATCTCACAGATTTATATACTATCCTTCTATTCCATTTTAATATTAACTTTATCTGTTTTAATAATAAGATCAATTAAAAGATTACCTCCGAATCATATTTTAGAGAAAAAATTCCTATGGCTTTCAATAATTAACTTTATTCTTTCAACTTTTTATTCAATATTATATCTCTATCAAACATATATTGAATGGAATAATGTTCAAGGAAAAGATTTAAACAATTTATATAAATTTAAAAATTTTTTATTAAATTCTGATATAATTCCACGTGCATGGAACTCAGCTAGAAGAGACCCTGTTAGCTATTGGTGGACATTACAATCTAATCTTTGGACAATAGTTTGGTCTTTATATCTTGGTATTGAAGGTCGTAGAGTATTTTTTTATTCAAAAAGAGTTTGGCTTAGAAAATATATTAATAAATCAAAATTTATAAATAGTCTTCCAACATCAACTAAAAATTTAATAATTCTTTTAGATTATTATATAGAAAGACTTACTCCTGTCTTTATAATGATTTTGGCACAAATATTATCTATATCAGTATTTACAAATTTATTATTTTCACTCACTGCTGAAGATTTACATTATGAACAAAGAGGTAGGAAAAGATTCATTACAAGATCTAATGCAATGTCTATGCCTCCTCCTTTTGAAAATAATAGATCCTCAAGTAGAACTAGAACCAGAAATAGATCTGTTTCTTCAACTCCATCTTTAACCATGAGTAATAGTACTGAAAGTTCTACTTCAAGAAGTTATGATTCATCTCCAATAATTATTTCTTCACCCGGTGTAACCACTAGAAGCGGAAGTATTAGACGTCGAAGATTATTAACAACCACTAATAATTTACAAAGAAGAAGAAATTCAGGTTCAAATTCACCTAGAAGACCAAGAATACCTAATAGACCTAGAAGGGAGAGTTTTAATGAAGGTTCAGATGTTATCACTTTAGATTTTCTAAATTTAAATTTAATTGAAGAATTTTTAAATAAATATATACCAGATTGGAAGGATTATTGGTATAAGTTTTTATTTTCCATAACACCTTTAATTGTAATAGCACCTTATATTATCTTTAATATTAAAGAATTTTCTTGGAAATTATTTCTTTTAATTAATATAACTAATTTAGCTCCAATTCTTTTCTTTTTACCTACTCCCTCTGATAGTATGTATGGTCCTCTTTGTTTTTTAACATTTATTTTAAATATAAATGCCTTCTCCTATACCAGTATTAATAATATTTTAATTTTCACTAGAGTTGCACTTTTTGGTCCTCCATCTTCAACTAGGTATGCATTACTTCGATTTATAATTGATGATTTTTTCATTTTCATAGGTGTTATCTATTGGACTTATGTAAAGCATAGGGATGATGATAATCCACAACACCATGTTTATAATACTATATTTTTTTCAATTTTAGGTGGTCTTGGTTTGGCAGGGCTTAGTCTTTTAGAATGATAATAAAAATCGTCTATAATGCAAGTCAAGCAAATATTTCTGATGAATTTTTTACGTATTTTATAGTATCTTAAAAATACTAGTTAACGCAGTCTATGGTTTATTTATTAATATTTACAGTGCAATATGCCGTTATTTATTTATTGGTTTATTAATGTTCTATATCTATTATTTTATGTTTTATATTCAGGTTATTTTTCAAATAAATGTTTAAAGGGGAGTATATTTTATGTATGGTTAATAAATAAAACCAATTAATAAACAGTAATAAATATAAACTAATTAATAAATAGTAAACAAACAAATTAAAAAGAAGAAAAAATAATATTGTAAATTTCAACAATAATCACATAAATATTAATAATAAATAATCACATTATATAACAAAAATTCAAATCAATCCAATGGTTGATATTGTGAATTGGAAACATGCATTTGAGGTTTCGGCCTGTAATTGTTTGAAGTAGTTTGTGCACTTTGAGGCATTGAAACAAAAGGAGTAGTAGGGGACACATTTGTATATTCACTAGGATCATGTGGTAAGACAGGATATTGAGGCGGATACGTATCTGGATATTGTTGATAATTTGAATGTGTTGTATGTGTTGTGTGTGCTGTGTGTGCCGTGAGTGTTGTTTGTGATTTTTGAATAGTGGCATTATGTGCCAAATTTCTATCAGAAGTAGTTTGCATGGTTTTATTTACATTCCTTTGAACATGTTGATTATCCGTTGAATTCCCATATCTGCTATTATCAATACCATTATTATTGTTATTAGCATTACTATGAATTTTTGTGTAATTAACATTACTGTTAATATTAGATCCATTAGTATTGTTATGATTAATATTGTTATGATTAATATTATTGTTAATATTATTATTATGATTTTGATTTTGATTTTGATTTTCCATTTGTTGTCTTTTTGCAATCTGATTAGCCATATGATTGTAAAGTAAAATAGCATTTCTAGTTGAACAAGCAGATAACCATGAAAAAAGTGAACCTAAAACTGGTACCAAAGTAATAACTAAATCAAAAAGAATATTAGAATGTAATTTTGCTTCTAAAGAAATTGGTAAAGAAAAATATTCTTCAGCTTCAATAACAAGACTTGTATGTAAGGCATACATTAAGAAAGGACCAAAACCAGGAAATAGAGAAACCAAGGGACCATAACCTAAACCAATATCACCACCACCACAACAGCAAACACAACAACCTAAACAACCTGAACAGGGACAACGATCATGAGCGAATGCAGTTTTTTGAATATTTTTCCAAATTTTTTTTTCTTCCTCGTTGGCTCCTTCGGGAAGCTTTAATCTGTTACCAGTTTTTTCATCCCTATATGGATCTTTAACATTGTAATGGTCTGCTGCATATTCATTAAGAGCATCAGTGATATAGCCCATTGCAATTCCCATTCCGGGCATGTTTTCTAAGTTTTTAAACGATGCAAGCATGATGATAGTAAATTGAATTTAATTAATAGATAATGAATACAAATAACAAATACTAACCAAAATTGAAAATAGAAAATAGAAAATAGAAAAAACAGTAAAAAATAAATAAACTACAATAAATAATAATAAACAATAATACAAATATTAAATATTAAAAATACAAATATTAAATATTAAAAATACAAATATTAATATTAAAAATACAAATATTAAATATTAAAAATACAAATATTAAATATTAAAATACAAATATTAAATATTAAAAATACAAATATTAATATTAAAAATACAAATATTAAATATTAAAAATACAAATATTAAATATTAAAAATACAAATATTAAATATTAAAATACAAATATTAAATATTAAAAATACAAATATTAAATATTAAAAATACAAATATTAAATATTAAAAATACAAATATTAAATATAATAAATAGTATTGACAATACAATCAAAATCAATTTCAAACCCAAAGTGTAAAAACCCAAACGGCAAGTGTAAATAAAGTTGCGAAATAAAATGTCTTGTTGCTTTAAAATTTTTTGAATGCTTGAGTAGGATTCAATATGCTGTAATGTGCTTTTTTCAAATATGTATATAATATGTATATATATATATACATATATTTATATATTTATATATATATATATATATGTGTTTTTTTGTATTTTTAAAATGCTTAAAAAATGCTTAAAAAATGCTAAAAAAATGCTAAAAAAATGCTAAAAATGTAATTAAAAAAAATGCTAAAAATTTTAAACAGCTCTAAAAACACTTCCTTAGTGTATCCAGTGTTTCTAATATCAAATACTGCAATTTCTTCAAAGTTATTAGATTTTCTTTTGTATAAATAATGGTATTTTTTAGAAATTTAAAAGTTCAAGTTAATTTCTACGGTATAATTCGCTGTTTGAGCGACACTAAAAATGACTTTGCGATTTTAATCTTTTATAGTTTTTTTTATAAATTATTATAAATTATAATAATAATATTATTATTATTGTTATTATTATATTTATTGTTATTATTATATTTATTATTATTATTATATTTATTATTATTATTATTATTCATTATTATTAGTTTTATCCTTTATAATCTTATAATTTTATTGCGTTTTTTCATTTTTTCCATTTCTTGGCGTGGATTAAAGATTTTCCGGGAGTAATTATTATATTTTACTTTTATTATTTATTTTGTTAATAGATTGTTTTTATTTTTTAATTTTTTTATTATTATATGTTTATTAATTGTTTTATGTTTATTTAATTATAATTTTATACTTTTTTGTTACTTTTTATTTTTATAAAGTACGCATGAGTTATTTATCTGTTTTGATATTACAGTATAGTTTTGATATATTTATTTTTAATTCTCAAAAATTAATCATATTTACTGTTTATACAGTTATTTACAAATAAATAAATGTTATTATTTGAAAGAGCATAAATATGGTTGAAAAGTGTAAATGTGGTTGAAAAGCATATAAATATATTTGAAAAAGCATAAATATTACTTAAAAAGCATAAATATTACTTAAAAAGCATATAAAAAATAACTTAAAAAGCATAAATATTATTTAAAAAGCATATAAAAAAGTTACATGAAAAAGCATATAAAAAATAACTTAAAAAGCATAAAAAATACTTAAACCATAAAAAATAACTTAAAAACCATAAAAAATAACCTAAAAAGCATAAAAAATACTTAAACCATAATGTAAAAACATATGCAATCCTTTAATCACATTTCCTATTTAGGCAATGTCTCCCATAACCATGGATACAACCCTAATTCTCTTCCATAGTTACAAATGTAAACTATGTGCTTGCATATTCGTCTCCATAGAAACCAAAATAAAATAAAGTTTATTCTGGAACCATTGGGAACCAATGACACCGCAAAATTAAATGACATTAATTACATTTCCTAATTAGGAAATGTAATTAAAAATAAATGAGGTTTTCTCAGGAACCATTATGGTCACTAATCATCCCCGCCAGCCTCACAGTTTAAAATAATCTACAATAGTTAATTAAATCGTAATCTGATAAAAGGTAGTTTTAATGCTTGAAATATTTTTTAATTTATTTTAAATAAAAAGAAAAATTAATGCTTTTTACATGTATTTATATGTAGTTTCTTTTAATTTATTTTAATTTATTTATTTGTATGTGTTATTTTATAATAATTTATCTCCCTAACAAACAGTAATGGCTAAAATCGAAGAAATTTCAGATAATTTAAAAACAAGACTTGCATATGCAATGGTTAAAGTTCAAAATGGATGGGCAGATCAATCTTTAGTTGATATAGAGTCTAATATTTTTTCTAACAAAAATATACAAAATAAACCTCCAAGTCCATGTATTAGTCCTTTAGAAAAAAAAACTTTTAATTATCCTCATACTTGTTCTAAAAAAAGAAGACATAATTATGTGTCAGAAGATGAAAATGAAACAGAATCAGAATCAGAATTAGACTATGATAATATAAAAGATAATAATAAAAATAAAAATAAAAATAAAAATAAAAATAAACAATGTCCAGTTACACCAGAAATAGGTTCAGATCCATTAACGCCTCCTTCCTCAGTAAAAAAAACATTATTTAAAAACAATCCAATAGACACTTCAAGGGAAATAACAAATGATGAAGATGATGCCGCACAATCTTTAGTTTATTTATCGTCTCCACAAGCAATGAATTCTTTTTTTTCTTCTTAATCTTGTATATTACTATTAATATGTTATGTTTATGTTTATATTTATTTTCTTTATGTTTATTACTATTTATTATATTTATTGGTCTCGGTTTGGTTTTTCTTTCTTTTGTACCATTGGCATGTATTATTATCTACAGGAGTTATACGGATATTTACGCATACATTATTTGGTTTTCTTTCATTTTTGTATTTTTGGTTACTTTCTTTAATAGTGATGTATGTAGGCACTAATAAATGATTAAATATTAATTAAATGTATTAAATGTATTAATGTATTAAATATGTACACTAAATAAATACGTTATGCAAATAACCAACAGTGTAAACAAGAAACCGATTAAAGTAAAAAGTGGAAAAATATATGCAAAAACAGTAACAAAAGATAACAAAATTAATACAACAATAACATAAATAATCACAAATAATCTCAAATAATCTCAAATAATCTCAAATAATCCCAAATAATCTCAAATGTTTTCAAATGTTTTCAAATATTCTAAAATATTCTCAAGTTTCTCAAAAATTCAAAAATTTACCTTCTTGTATAAAATTGCGAACCACACACTAAAAATTAATATCTTCGCATAAAATTAAACAAAATTAAATCTACTTCGCTGATTAAATAAATGAAAATATTTCAACTTTTAAAAAACTCAAATATTTTAAAAGAACCAACCATCCAAACTATTCAAAATCTTTTATAAAAGGAGATTCAACTATTAATAGTTAAGATTATTGTATTTAATATTAATGTGACTTATTTTGTTTTCAATTGTTTTTTAATTCTTTTTTCAGCTAATTTTGAACCCGTTACCTTTGCATATTTAGTACATTTATTTAGCATATTTAGCATATTTAGCATATTTGGCATATTTACCATATTTAATACATTTATTTACCATATTCAATACATTTAATAAATTTACTACATCATTAACATATTCTCTCCCATCATGCAGAAACAATTAGACGACGCTCATTGCCATCCTGTTGAAAGTCCAGAGTCTTTAAAATGCATTTTTTCAACCACTTGTATCAACTCCTATACAATAATGACAAACGATCAAAACGAATATAGTTTACTAACTGATTTTCTAACCACTTGTGATAAGCATAAAAATTCTATTAAAATTATTCCTGCTTTTGGTTTACATCCTTTTAATTCACATTTATACTACGACGATTCTATTAATATTCACCAAATTGATAAAAATATTCATTTTAAATCTATTTTAATTCCCTCTCCAGATGAAAATACAATTGATTTTCTTCCTGATCCAAAACCCATTTCATTAATTTTGTCTCAAATAGAATTTTTATTATCAAAATATGATAATGCACTTATAGGAGAGATTGGTTTGGATAAAAATTTTAGAATAAAAATTAATAAAAATATTCTACCTTTTAGAGTACATATGAATCATCAGAAAATGATTATGGAAAAATTACTAACACTTGCTTTAAAATATTCAAAACCAATATCTGTACATTCTGTTCAATGTCATGGTACTGTTTTTGAATTAATTACAAATTTATTAAAAAAAAATAACAATAACAATAACAATAAAAAATTAAATATATGTTTACATTCATTTTCAGCTTCTTTAGATACTGCAAATTTATGGATTCAATATGCGAAAAAGAAAAATTCAAATTGTAACGTTTTTTTTTCCTTTTCTTTTTTAATCAATCTAAGAGTAGAATCTTCCATCTATAAATTAAAAACAATCTTGGATAAAATTCCCTTAAACTATATTCTCATTGAAAGTGATTATCATTCTGCAGGTGAAAAACAAGAGACTTATTTACAAAAAATTTTTAATTTTATTTCTATATACAAAGAAATACCTCAAAATGAACTATGCACCATTTTACACAGGAATTGGCTAACCTGGTTGGAAATAAAAGATTAAATTTTTTATAATAAATTAAATTATGTACGGTCAACACCTGAAAAGGATCGTAGAATACGAATTAAAAACTTTGGAAAAAATGATAATAAGCATATATAATTTGCATATAAAGGTGCATAAATATTCTCCGCATATCCTCTTTCTAATATTTTAACAATATCTTTTGCTAATTTAGGAGTATCAACTAAGGGAGCAAAAAACTCATTAGGAGTTGAAACGTTTTTAAACATTTTTGCTGGAGCACCTAATTGACCTACAACAACTAAATGGGTTTTAACATTATTTGGTTTATTATTTGCACTTGCACAGGCCTCGATCTCATAGGTAAGAGACTCATGTAGGGAAATAGCTGCTGATTTACTAGCAGCATATTCTCCAAATCCTACTGGCGAAATGTATCCTAAAACAGAAGTAATATTCACTATGTGACCTCTATTGTTTAAAATCATATCCGGCACAAATTCTTGTGCTGTGTATACGTGGGAAAATACATTAGTACCAAAAGTTTCCTCTAGGTTTTGGTCTTTACTGAGAATTTTAGCATATTTCGCTACCCCAGCATTGTTTACCAACACAGTGACTTTGCCAATCTAGGTGTTAGCAGAAGAGTGTAAGCATAAAAAGTATAAGCATAAAAAGTATAAGCACAAATGTAAGCACAAATGTAAGCACAAATGTAAGCACAAATGTAAGCACAAATGTAAGCACAAATATAAGCACAAATATATAAGCAAATATAAGCACAAACATAAGCAAATATAAGCAAATATAACCCAATACATGCAAAACCATAGAATTGTAAAACTAATCATAACATAAACATACCTAATAATCATATATAAAACAATATAAGTAACTCACCTTTTTCACATACGCTGCACACTTTCTCACGCAATTCCGGTCAGAAACATCACAATTCATTCTTATCAATAAAGGACTTTCTTGTGTAAAATTTCCCAAATTCTTCTTCTGATTTAGTTCCCAACTAATCACTTTAATACCTTTTAAATTTAACTCCTTAACAATACAATATCCTAAACCTTCGCCTCCACCTGTAACGAGAACAAAATCTTTATTTCTGTCCAAACAAACTTTGCATCCATTTCCTGAAATAGACTTTTCTATTAGTATGACTATTTTTCCTAAAAGGATACAAAAAATCGAGATTATAGTAATTTTTTCTCTAAAAAACAGTCTAAATACATAACTTTATTAGTAAATGTGTATAAAATATACAAAAGTATAGAAACACATACCCAAATAGTATCCCAATCGTTAAAACATAAAAATTTAAAAAAAAATTAACTTTTTCCCATATTTTGTCAATAGAAATCCCCATAATGACCTGTTTTTACCTCTTCACCACCTTTTTTTTTTACCCAAATCAGGACTTCACTTCACGGTTTCCGGGGAAAAATAAAAAAAAATATAAATATATATATAAATATATATATATATATTTTTAATATATTACTAATACAAAATTTTTACTATTTTTTATATTTATCACTATCTACTATTAATATATTTAATCTTTTACATATTCCTAATGGGTTCGACGCTTTTTGGTCACTTCCTCATGATCTTGGGATCGAGGTCTAGAACTGAAAAACTCCTTTTTACGTTCACGTGCCTTCTCAGCCCTAATATTTTCCTCCTTTGTAACCTTCTTCATATATTCTACCCTCTTTTCTGCTTGTTTAGCTTTACGTTTTGTTTCCTTATCCTTACGTATTGTTAAAACTTTTAACATTAACTCTCTTGCTTTCTTTTCTTCACTATCTGCATCAAGAACAATCGCTTTCTTCTCTGGATCTGATTTACGAGCTCTCTTTTTCATTGTTGATATCTGTGATTTAAATGGTAAATTTGATTTAATACTCTTTGGTACATATAAAGGATTAAAATGTCTTGTTTGACGCTCAATCTTATGATATGCTGAATCCTTATTTAATGGTGTATCAATACCTTCATCCTTACGAATTTCACCTACAAGACGCATACCTTCCCAAGATTCTTTATCCTCTAATAATAAAGATGTAACTAAATTAAACCATCTATTTGGTTTAATTGTATACCAAGCTCTTAAAAATACAATATCAGACATAAGAATTTTATCTTCAAAAGTTGCTCTAAAGCAACCTTCAGGAGATGAAAGTGCTCTTTTAATTTGTCCTCTTATACCAGATACTGTACGAATACTTGCACCTTCAAATTTTGCAACTTCGAGTGCACTATTAAACATATTTTTAATAAATGCAGTATTTTTATAAATTTGATAGGGAACTCCAACTAATTTTAGTTTTTTAACAATTTCAATTTCTTCATCAACTTCTAAGATAACTCCTGTAGCTGCAACTCTAAAATTATTTGCTTTTTCAAGACTACGAGAGGATACACTTTGAAATGCACAAAATGCTGTATTTGGATTAACTAATGGTCCATAAAATGATACAAAACAATGCATATGCTCAGGCGTATATTTCAACATTCTATTCCTTGTACGAGAGTCTGAAGTTGTATAAATAGGTATTGTCTGAAATCTTCTCCATCCTAAAGATAAAATTAATGGATCCTTTGTTTTTAAAATCTTTTTATGCCATCTATGTCTTTTAATACGAGCCTTCATAAATCCAACTCGATCTTCACTTGATAATAAACCACCAAGTATTACTGGGTAAGAAGGATCAAAATGTTTAATAAATTCACAGGGCATATCTTTAATAACCAATCTAACATAAGTGCCTGATCTAAATCCTTCAATACGATCTCTTGAGTCTGGATCTAGTTTCTCATAAATTGCTTTATTTATTTCAAGTTTTTTAGCTATTTTGGCTTTAGCAACATCGTGCCATGTATCATATTTATTACCATCACCATCTACCCACTCATCATCTTTTTCTTCTTCTTCTTCAAATTTTAATCTCAAGGCTTCCTTTTTTTTCGCATTATTTTTTCGTTCTTCAGCCAATGACATAGAAGTTTCTTCATTTTCATTTTCATTTTCATTTTCTTTTCCACTTTCATCATTTTCACTAACATTATCATCTGTATTTTCATTTTCATTTTCATTTTCATTAGCTTCCAAGTCTTCAAAATCATCATATAATTCTTCATCGCCAACATCAGGAAGAGCTTTTGTTAAAAACCTATCTGAAAGAAGGGCAACTACTTCAGGATTTTCCCATTCACTAAGATCTTCTGGGTACTGAGGAGCATAACTAGGTCTATAAATTCCATCCTCATCAGGTTCTTTATTAGATTCGTCTTCCTTTTTCTTAAAAAAGTCATTATCCTCTTCATTATAATTTTGATTATTTTGATTTTTCTTTTCCTCTTCATCTTGTTCATAAAGAGCTTTAATATCTTCTTCTTTTCCATTGAGATCTTCCTTTTTTGAATTTAAACCATTTAACCAACGATCCATAACTTGATCTGGTGGAATTTCATCCATATATATTAGCTTTTGTAAAGATAAATTATTATTTTTTGAGTTATACATTGCAGCAGCTTTTTCAGAAAGATTCTGTTTCCATTTTAATGCTGCCCTTTCATCATCATTGTAATTTTCATATTCTTGATTATCAGAAATGCTTCCCAAATCAGAGTCACTATCAGCATAAGCATAATTTTCATCTGTATTTGACTTATTTTCTTTAAAATGTTTATTTTTTATATTATTATATTCTAAATCAGCATTATCATAATTATCTTCATCGATGATGTTTTCGTCATCATCATCATTATCATCTTCATCATCATTATCATCATCATTCTCTAAATCCTTTTGATTGTCATCTTTTGTAATAATATTGGCACTCCTAAGTGATTTTCTACCTGATAAATCATCAGGATTATCAGACTTATAAATCATATCACTTGAAGAAAATAATTGGATTCCATCATTTGTTTCTCCTAAAGCCTTTGAAGTAGATTGAAGATCAATAACCATTTTCTCACCTAAACCATGAGGTTGATCAGGATTAAAACTTGTTGAACCAACATCAACATAAACAGCATCTTTATCAACTAAAACACCACCAACATCACTCATTGGAGCATAAATAAGTTTTTGTTTATCATCTAAACGTTTACGTTTTGGTTTTTTACCCAATTCAATTAATTTTTTATCAAAATATGGAGTTGGACAAGGATCAGGTAAACGTTCAACATTAGAAACAGTAAAATCACCTACACCAGGAATATGAATTCTTTGATTTAAATATTTTAAAGGTGAACCATGTAAATAACCATAAATTGAAACATTTCTATCTAAAAGTGGATTTTTTTCAATTTTTTCTGGATGAGTAATATCAATAATCCTATCAGCTAAAAGATAAGGATGTTCATTTCTCCATTTTAAAGGACGAAATTTCATTACACTAATAAATCTTGATAAATTTAAAATTTCACGATCAGGATATCTACCATTAATTACACCAGATAAATAAAATAATTTTGCACCTTGATAAACTTCAGTCCAAAATCTTTTTTTAAGTAATTTTTTTGAATTTTTTAAACTTGATGATGATTTAAATAAATCAAGATGAGTTGTTATACCTAAAATTCTTGGGAAACCATGAATTGAAAGAATATTTAAAAATTCCATTGTTTCCATTTCAAATCCATAATTTCCATCAATTAATAATAAAACTAAATCTGAAATTTTTGCAATATCAATCATTGTATTAAGATCATTTGAACATTCAATAAAAGTTAATCTTTGTCTTTTACCAGAAATAACTGTTACTGGTCCTTTAATATCTGATATTGTATGCTTAGTATATCTTCTAACTAAACTTCTTATAAGTGTACTTTTACCAGTTCCAGGGGGTCCAAAAACTGTTACAATTATTGGAGGTGCTTCTTCTTCAATTGTTCTATTAACCATAGGAACATGAAATTTTTTTTCATTTAAATCTTGTGTTCTTCTAGCTTCTTTCTGTAGCCTTCCTGGCGCAGATACCGTAAATGCCTTTGCATTGAATCCATTTGTGTGTAACTTTTTTTTCCTACTAGTTTTTTTATCTTTTTCCCGATGAGTTTTATTTGTCTGTTCCATAGTGAATGAATGAATGAATGCTAAAGAGTATTTTTTTAATTTTTCTAATTTTTCTAATTTTTTTTTAAAAGACTTTATTTCTATAGAGAACTTTTGTATTTTGTATATATTTTTTTTTTTTTTTTATATTAAAAGGTTAAGAAATTAAATTAAAAAAATTTTTTTAAATTAAATTTTAGCGTAAAAATATTTTTTTAATTAAATTTTTAATTAAATTTACCGCAAAAGTCTTCTTTTTGGGAAAAACTAACTATACGTCGTAATATAATGGTTTTTTGCGTAAATGTTTGAGAAGAAAGTGTTAAAAAAAGTGTAAAAAGTGTCAAAAAATAGTACATAAAAACAATATAAAATAACATATCAGTCCTTTTCTTCATTATATATTTTAATCCTTTTTGTTGGACAAAAAACCAATTAAAACAAGACATTAATACAATTTACAATTGCAACCGACGAACATAAAAAATACTCGATTTTTATCGGTTACAACCGATAAAAACCGATAAAAAAAAAGAAAACTCAGTTTTTAATCGGTGTCAACCGATTAAAAACGTAATTTTCGTTGGTTTTAATCGATTATCACCGATTTCATTCACAATGATTCGAAACAGACTCAGAATTGTTAACAAAAACTATGGCAGATTCATTCCCAGAAAAGAAATTGCTACTATAGGAAACAGAAGATTTGGGTCTAAAGTTAAAATTCCTAAATTGCCTTTTAAATTTGAATCAAAAGATACCGAAAATGTTAATTTAGCACCCGATGAGGTTATTTCAAAGGTTTGTCTTGGATTGTATAAATACATATAATATTTGTATATAGTTAATTTTACAAACTAACTTACAATATTAACTTACAATAATAACTTTATAGTATGCGTCAATTCCTCAACAAGAGTATGTGTTTTAATGATTTCGTTTTGTGTTTATTTATTTATTTTTTAAGCATTTATTTATTTATTTTTTAAGCATTTATTTATTTATTTATTTATTTATTTATTTATTTATTTATTTATTTATTTATTATTAATTTGTTAGTGTTACTTTAAAGGATTTGGTAAAATTTGGGAAACCTCCTTATGATAAAACTTTAATTTTGGAAAATGCTTTTTCTACAATGTCAAGGATTATAGTGGTGAGTTAGTTTTACTTGGATGATGGAGAAAATGTGCCAAACAGTATAGATTGAAAAAAGTATGCTAAATAGCATACTTTCTTTTATATGCCAAATAGCATACTTTCCTTTTATATGCTTTATTATAGCATACTTTCTTTTTATATGCTTTATTATGGCATACTTTTTCATCATACTTTCTTTGGCATACTTTCTTTCATATGCTTTATTATAGCATACACCACCACCACCATCAGTCATTATTTTCCTATGGAGTTTTTTTCTTTTTTCTAGTGTCTTTATTTGAAATATTTTGTATTTACTTCACATTTATATCTATATTGTACATTGTATTTATACTCCATATCTTTTATTATACTACATAACTACTATTTAGATCACATCACTTAACCAATTCTGACAAACAGAGACTGGCCCATAGATTAGAAAAACTACGAAGTTTGCCCTATTTGGTGGTTTTAAATCCTCATATTTCATCTATTTACAATTTGTATCTTACATCATTGGCAAATATTTACAAACAAACTCCGCCAAAGACTTTAGAAGAAAATGAAAAATTTGTATCATTATTAGAAGATCATGTCTCAAGACATTCTGATACAATTGAAATCTTATCTCGTGGGTTTATTGAATGCCATAAATATATTTCACATAAAGAGATTAGTAATTTTTTAGATGAACATATTAGAGCAAGAATTGGTACAAGATTATTAGCGGAACATCATATTTCGTTAACTAATCCAATAGCAGATTCATATATTGGTACTGTAGATACAAAAATGTTTCCATCAGTAATAATTAAACATTGTGAACAATTTGTTTCTGATTTATGTGATTTAAAATATGGACAATCACCCAAAATTGTTATTGATAATGGTGAAGATATTTCAATGATTTATATACCGGTTCATTTAGAATATATATTATGTGAAATATTTAAAAACGCATTTAGAGCTGGTATTGAAAATGGTTTAGTTGATAAACCAATTATTGTTACAATTGTTAAATCAAATGATTCTGTTACAATTAGAATTAGAGATAATGGTGGTGGTATACCACCATCTGTTGAAAAGACAATGTTTAATTATTCATATTCGACATATGATGATAATGAAGGAGATGGTTTTTCAACTTTAAATTCTCCACCAAATTCAAATTCTGTAGCTGGAATGGGTTATGGTCTTCCTTTAAGTAGAGCCTATGCTGAATATTTCGGTGGTAAATTAGATATTCAAACTTATTATGGTTGGGGTACTGATGTTTATCTTACCCTTCCTAATTTAATTTGATTATGTTTGATGTTTATGTGATATTTTTTGTTATATTTAAATTTATATTTTGCATAATTTAGTTTTCCTAGCACTTATATGATGATAAAACCAAAGAGTAATAAATAAATAATAATGTATAGTAAAGAATAATATACTTTATATATATAAATATATACATACATATATATATATAATTAACGAAAACAGGCAAAATTAACTATAGAACTATTAATTGCATTTCCAAGAGCCTCAATCACAGTTGACCATTCAGGACTATTCTTGTTAGGAATCTGAGTCCCAGTTGTATCCTGAATGTGTTGGAAAGCTAATTCTAAATACTGTTTTGTTTCTGATGTGTTGAAAGATTTTGTAATTTGTCTAAAAAAAGTGATATCAATAGTTGCTTGCACTACGCCAGCCCTAGAAAAAGAATTAATTTCTCGGAAACATTCCATAATGCATTGAGCAGCATATTCAACCAACATTAATGTAATTCTTTGAATTAAATTTGGTGATTTTGGAGACGCATGAGCATGAACCAAAACGATCATTAACAATGATTCATAAATGTATGGATTTGAATCCTTTTCAATTACTGAGTTTTCATATTCATTCCAATCAATATCCCAGTTAATATTTGATTCGAGTGCACCTTTTCGAATGGTTTGGCTAATTGCTTTACGTTTTGGTGTCATGTATTGATTAAATAAATTATTTTCTAACTTGACAATTGTATTTAAAACTTCTTCCTGTGATGCATTCATACCTAGTTCAAAATATTCATCAAATTTTTCAAATAATAATGGAATTATTGTAGTACCCAACTTGTTTAAATTTCCTAAAGTGAGTAAAACGTGACTATCATGATTTTTAGCCTCTTCATCCAAGAGATGAACTGGCTTGGGAGTTATGGTAGTTGCGTTATTTATATCGTTATCTGAAACAGATAAAGAAGTAAATTTTTTACTAAAAGATGAATCCACTACAAATTCATCATTTACTAATTTAACCATATGATTTAGAATAATATAATTTGAATTTATAAATTGAGTTTGAATAGATTGTAAAATTTTTAATGAAGGTGGAGTTGAAATAATAATTTGATTTGATTTTGTTTTCAAATTTTTAAAATTACCTTTAATTAAAAGATTTAAACCCTTTAATAAAGTTTTCTGATAATCAAGAATAATATTTGGACTTCTTGTTGAATTTTTTTCTTCAGATACATTCCAATCTTCTAATAATTTCATTCTGCCACAATCCTTTTGCCATGATAATGAAATACCAGCGATAAATCTATCTCTAACGGATACAAGCATATCTCTAAGTAATTCAGTAACAGAGGAACTAATATTTAAATTTGCTAATTCGGTTGATACTAATAAAAGAGAATTATAAATTTGTAATAAATATCTTAATGAACCAAGAGCATTTGCACCAGGAGGTAAAAATTCATAGGAAAAATATCTTTTCTCTTCCTCTGATATTGATTGTAAATTAACATCCTCTTTAATTTGATATGGGGTCACAAAGACTTGACGTAAATTTTCAACCATTAAATGTATTATCTCTTTTATTTGAGATCTAATTTGTGAAACTTCTTGTGAGGTAAATGTTAAATAACCTCTACTTTCACCGTGCCACCCAACAGGTAAAGTCTTTTGAGTTTTACCGGAAAGGAAAGGAGCTAAAGCATCCCAAAGATTTATGAGTGAAGCTGAAAGTGAATATTGTGAAGAGCCAAAGATTGTTTCAGTATATTTTCTAACAGCTATCCACATTTCAGTAATTTCAGTTGTATCAACTAAATCAATAGAATCTTCTTGAAATAATATAGGAGCATGAAGAAGATATGCAACAGCAGATGAATCAACTCTATTTGATAAACTAGAAAGGTTATTATTATTATTATTATTATTATTATTATTATTATTATTATTATTATTATTATTATTATTATTATTATTATTATTATTATTATTATTATTATTATTATTATTATTAGTATTAAAAGATACAGTTGGTTGATTTTTAGCTTGACTAATAAGAGCTCTTCTAAGAAGAAGAATATTAAGTCTATGATTATCAACAGATTCTTTTAAATTTTTTTTTAAAAGATTAGCTCTATGAAGAATCCAAACCACTATTGGATTCTTTTCAACACCAAGTTCTAAAAGAATAGAAATTAATTGTATATAATTACCATTAGGTGAAGTTGATTTAAGTAAATTCCAAATCGAATCTTTATAATTATTAACAACAGTTTCAACATGATCCCATACCCTTTGTGTAATTGCTATTCTATTAAGTACATAATTTGGTGTAGATTTTGAAATTGTTAATGATAATTTATAAGTCTCTTCAGCAATTTCTTTACCTCGTTGATATGATCTTAATAATGAATCATGATCATCATTACGTATAAAATCAAGTAATACATTAGGCAAATCAAGTATAAAATCAACTTTCTCTATTGTAATTAATACATCTTTAAGTCTTCTAATACGATCAATATTATCGTTAATGGGACGAGTATGAGTTGCAATGTTTGTGTTTACTTGGTTAATGTAGTTGAGAATTTTATCAGCTTCATGCGGTCCATGCACACCATAAGAAGAAGAAGAAGAATCATGCAAATCATGCGTAGCATGCGTAGCATGATTAGCATATTCTGCATGTTCTGCATATTCTGCATATTCTGCATTATTTTTCCCATTTTTCCCATTTATTCCATTTATTCCATTCTTATCGTTACCTCTAAGCATATCATTCTGACTTGAATGATGCTTTATAATCTGATTCCCATTTATATCAGCATTATCAAAGGCATTATTCTCAGCCATTTGATTATATACAGCATTTAAAACAGATTGTGCAGATATAAATCTATCTAAATTCTCCTCAACTAATCTTTTTAAAGCTTCAGAACGTTTATTTATATTATTTTGTAACAAAGGAATAGCTTTAGCTAATTCATCATAGGGAACTTTATTATAAACATCTCTAATAAAATATCTAGCATTAAATTTATTTGAAGAAATATTATATTTTTTTCTACCTATATTCGTTTTTAATGCAGTTGGATTTCTTTTAGAAATTTCTCCTGTAATTGAATCTAAAATTCCTAATGGATCTTTATCATTTTCACTAAATTTACTAAAATCTTCTTCTTCATCATCTGAGTTTTGTTCTTCTGACCATTTGGTTGGGTTTTCTGAATTCAGATTATAGTATTTGAGAACTTCGTCCACTGGAAGTCAGTATGTATTAACAATAATTAACTATATATATATATATATATACAAACATTTACTACATACTCACTATTATGGTCTTGTGAAGTACCTGTCTACGTTATGTATTGCAATATTTATGTATACAGTCTACAAATAATACAATATAATACATATACTACATATATTAACTAATATATTATACAATACAACATATACAATAAAACATATACAATAAAAAAATAAAAAAAACGTTGCTAAGTCATTAGCTACCCGGTGCAAATTTCTCGGTGCCGTAGCAATTTCAAGGAGTAGTGGTGGCAAAAGGACCTGTAGGGTTTTTTAAAGGTATTACATTATATTATTAGGGTATATTAAATAAAATAAATAATCACGTGCTTTGCACGTGATTATTTATAAAATACACATGTACTACATAACCCAACCGGGTAAACCACGTGACATTCTCCACGCCGAACAAGCCGAATCACAAAACTCTCTTTCTCCTATTTAAACCTTGCCTGGGATATAAATAATAATAATATACAAGGATACATATATAATATATACATATATAATATATACATATATATAATATATTCATATATATAATATATTCATATAATATATACATATATATACATCAAATATATCATACTAATATATTACAAACTATATCATATAAATATTCATTATGTTTGCAAAATCTGTTAGACCCCAGTTCACAGTAAGGCTCAATTCAATTCGTTATGGTTTTTTATTTATTTTTTTATTTTTTTATTTTATTAGTATTCGGTGTTAGGGACTTTATATAACCGGTTTTAACTATTTAGGTAAGGGCATTTCGTAGGTCGGTGTCGGACATTGCCCAGTTTCCAGGGAAGAAAAATTCAAAAGTGGGTATTTATATTATATTTTAAACCCAAGACATGCCCATAGGGGCATGTCTTGGATTTTGTCGTGGGTTTCGGCATAGGTTTTGTTGGTTCTAACTTTAAAGGGAAATTTCACGGTTACTTTGATCGAGGGAGATGGTAAGTCTATGGTTACGGAAATTACAGACTATTACGAGGAATTACAAACTTTGTTTACTTTTTATTAGTCATCAATTACGTAAGTAATTGATGACTAAGAAAAAAATAAAAAATACTTTTTTCACTAACTTATAGGCATTGGACCGGAAATATCTGCAGCAGTTAAAAAAATCTATGCAGCAGCAAAAGTACCCATTGAATGGGAACATGCAGATGTATCACCCATATTTGTTAATGGAAAAACAACAATCCCACAACCAGCTATAGATTCTATAAATAAAAACTTTGTAGCACTTAAAGGTCCATTAGCAACACCTATAGGTAAAGGACATACTTCACTTAATTTAACACTTCGTCGTACATTTAATTTATTTGCAAATTTACGTCCATGTAAATCAGTTGTTGGTTTTAAAACTCCTTATGATAATGTAGATACTGTTCTTATTCGTGAAAATACTGAAGGTGAATATTCTGGTATTGAACATGTTGTTGTTCCAGGTGTTGTTCAATCAATTAAATTAATTACAAAACCTGCTTCAGCTCGTGTTGTTCATTTTGCTTTTCAACATGCTCGTAAAGTTGGTAGACCAAAAGTACTTGTTGTACATAAAACTCCAATTATGAAATTAGCCGATGGTTTATTTCTTCAAACTGCTAATGAAATTGCAAAAGAATATCCTGATATTCAACTTGAAGCTGAACTTTTAGATAATACTTGTTTACGTATTGTAACCGATCCTGCTCCATATAAGGATAAAGTTATGGTTATGCCAAATTTATATGGTGATATTCTTTCTGATATGTGTTCTGGTCTTATTGGTGGTTTAGGTTTAACTCCATCTGGTAATATGGGTGAACGTATTTCAATCTTTGAAGCTGTTCATGGTTCTGCTCCTGATATTGCTGGAAAAGGTCTTGCAAATCCAACTGCTCTTCTTATGTCTTCTGTTATGATGCTTAGACATATTGGTTTAGATCAACATGCAAAGAATATTGAACATGCTGTATTTAAGACTATTGCTTCTGGTTCTCAAAACATTACTCGTGATCTTAAGGGAACTGCTTCAACTGAGCACTACACAAATAAGGTTATAGAAAACTTGGAATAAATTGTTTTTATTTTTTATTTTTTATTTTCTGGTTTTTATTCCCTCTTAATTTAATAGATGTTATAAAATAAATAGATAATTATTATAACTAATATTTTCTATTATTATTTTGATATTTTTCTTAAATTTTTATATTTTATTAAATATTCAATCTAATTTGCAATGCAAAACTTATAGACTAATTAATTTACTATGTATTTGTAAAATAATAATTTACATATTAAGATTAAATATTTCAATTTTATTCTTATTACAATACTATTTTAAATACAATTTTTACTGCACTTCCAAATTGAATACAGTAAAACTTTATATCTACAGATCGGTCGTAAGACCATTCTAAGACCGTTCTATATCAAAAACGTCTAAATTGGGAAACAATTAGTCTTAATTATTGTTATATTGGGGTTGATATAGTTTCAACGCATTTTTATCTATATTAGCAGTTAGCTTTATTTTGATAATACAACTAAGAAGTTTAACTATGAATTACAATTTATTATAATTCAATTTTTGTGTTTATTAGTTAATTTGTCTACTATATAAAATCAATACACATGTTGTTTTTTTTTTTTAAAAAAAAAAAAACAAAAAGAACATCATTTGTTTAAATAACCCATATTTTACTTCTGGAAATCCATTGCTCTTTTTAGATAATAGCATACCGTATTTCATACACAAGCCGAAACGGATACGAGAACAATGCAATGTAAGAATAAGGCAAGAATATTTTAAAACTAGTTAACTACGCTTTTAAATAATCAAGTTTTAAAATTTTTTCGTTCTATTTAAACATTGTCTTTGCTTTTGTATACGCTTCGCCTTTTGTATCAACTCCGGTGTGTAAATAGTGGTTTATAGTACATTTTACTTTTCAAGAGTAGATGTAAATAATACTAGTAAAAATAAAACTAAATAGAAAGTTTATAAAAGATTTCTAATATTGGGTTTCATATTATTTACTTTCTATTAATGTTTCAATATGTGTGGAAATTAAAAAAAAAAAAAAAAAAAAAAAAATTGTAAAATACTTAATTTTTCAAACCCAGTAACTCTTCCATAACATCCCAATGATTAATATTTAAATTTATCTAATTCATCTCATATAATCTTATATTAAAAAATAAAATCATAAATTCTACATCTTTTGGAAATATTATTTCAGCTTGTTTAAGTTAAAAATTTGAAGGGTCTAAAAGACGACAATGCATACTGACAGTTACAAAGTAATACTTATATTTGTTTACACTATAAGAATTTACACTATAAGAAAAAAAAAATACACTACTTATTTTAAATATTAATAAATAATAATTAGATATCATACATTGAAATACTTTTCTTAATAATATATATCGATCGCATCGTAGTTCAAAGTAATTTTGGAAAACAAATAATTACGAATATTTACGAAAACCGATGCTTTAGAGTTAGTTACCTTTAAGGTTTCATTTTTCGATTCGAATTAAAATTAAGATTTAGTACAAAAATTCAGATTTTAAAAGTTTTTATTTTTATTTTTATTATTATTCTACTTCATATTATATTGAAAAAATTGCATAATTAATTGATTAGATAAAAAAATTTTTTTTTATGGTATGGCAGGATCAGATAATGATGAAAGATGTATTGAAAATTTAAATGATTATCAGTTTTTAGACGAAAACGGAACCGAAAAGGAAAGCACTCAAAAAGACAAACACGAAAATTATTTGACTGAAAAGGATAAACTAATTGATAATAAAAATAATATTAAAAGAAATTCTAAAATGCTAAATGCGGAAGATTCAAATACAAACAGTATAGAAGAATTTCCAAGTCTAGAACCGGTGAAAAAAACTGATCAAATCAATGAAAAACATCAAAAGGAAATTGACTTTATTGGTCAAATTGATGGGAAAATACGAACTGAACCACAAATTGAACCTAGTGAACTAAAAGAAACAGATATAAATTTAAATCCAATAACATCACCAAACCAAGTCTACACAAATCTACTTATCTTTGAAGAATCACTACGATTACAATATCTAACACTTCAATCTCGTCGACGAAAATACACAATTTTTTACTTAATACTTTTATGCTGGACTATATATTTTGCATGTTTTGTACTTATTAATCCTTCACCTTATGCTTATGTTAATCTGATACATAAAATGTCACTTTTATTTGGAACAATGTGTTTAGGAGTCTTTCATATGTCTGGAATGTATTCTAGAGGAATGGTTTATTCTAGAAAATTTATTGCAAGTACAAATAAAGGTCTTAGAAATTTTAATTTAAAATTAGTTACTGTTCATAGAAGTTTTAAAATTTTTTTAGCAGATTGGTCAGAACCTTTTTTATTAAGTTTAATATTATGTTTAAGGATAATTACATTATCTTTATCTGCTATTATTGGTTTATTTGTTTATAAAAAAAGAGCACAAATTACAAACTATTTTACTTCATATTTTACATCTGAATATACCCAATGTTTATTTAATGCAAGATCTAAATATGGTGGTTATGTCAAACTTGTTTTATTACCTCGTGGCTTTGGTTCAGAATTTAGAGCTGCATGGGAAAGTTTCCGTGAAGAATACTGGGAAAGTGTAAGGAAAAGGCATAGAAATTCTTCAACAAAAACAAAAACAACAAACTCAAAGGATTCTTCTTCATCAACTAAAAAGAATTCGCATCATTCTCATTCAAAGCATCATAAATCCACTAAATCTAAGCGAAGTGTACATAAGAGATCAATATCCTAATTTGCTTGTTTCCTATTATATTTTTTTTTTTTTTTTAATTTTTTTCTTGTTATTTGTCATTTTGTTTCGCATTTGTTTATCATTCTTGCATTATTTAAAAGTCTTTTTTTAATATATTTATTATTTAATATATTTACCAAATATTAATAAATAACCCTTCTGTTTAATATCATTAAAGTCCTGTACTCTAACTATAGTAAACCGAATAAAGACCCCAAGTTACGTATTTACGTATTTACGTATTTACGTAATATTACGTTTCCTTACCAATAGTCATGTGCCATCGCATCAGTTAATTAATTCACCACAATAACTGAAAATGACTCGACATTATTATTAAAAAAAAAAAAAAAAAAAAAAAATGAAGCCCCAAATAAAATAAAAACAAACAAAAAAAATATTAATAATAACAAAAAAAAGTAACACATAGACATGTCGTTCGATTCAATTCCTATAATAGATTTATCTTTATATAAAAATGAAAAAACTAAGCAAGAAGTTTTGGAATCACTTAGAAATGCATTGTTTAAAGTTGGTTTCTTGTATCTTATAAACCATGGAGTGGAAGAGAAAATTGAAACCTTATTTAAATATATTCCAGAAATATTTGCTCTTAGTAAGGATGACAAAAATAGTATAAATATGATTAATTCCCCGCATTTTGTTGGGTATACATCATTAGGAGCTGAAACTACAGCCGGAGTTACTGATATCCGTGAGCAATTCGATTTTGGTTCTTGCGTTGAAGATTCCATATGGGATGCTTCACAACCATCTTGGAAAAGATTAAATGGAATAAGTCAATTTCCACCAGAAGAAAAATTACCTGGATTTAAAAACGCTATTAGGGATTATTTAAATTCTTTAAATTTATTAGCAATTGATTTTTTGCATTTAGTCTGTGAATCATTAAATATCCCAAAAGATTCTTTAGATTCTTATATTGGAGCCATGTCACGATTAAAATTAATAAAATATCCTGGCAGTAATCCTAAAGAGTCACAAGGTGTTGGTCCACATAAAGATTCATCCAACATTTTCACTTTTCTTGTTCAAGATCAAGTTGGTGGTTTGCAAGTTTTAAATCCAAAAGGTGAATGGATTCCTGCAACCCCTTTAAAGAATTCTTTTGTTATTAATATTGCAAGAGGTTTTGAAGCTTTAACTGACGGAAGATGTTGTGCCACATTACATAGAGTAATTGCCCCATCCAATGATATTACAAGATATTCAATTGCATATTTCCATTCCATTCGTCTAGACCTAACTCGTCAAGATGTTGTAAAAAATCTAAATTTTCTATCGGATAAATTCCCACACTCTGATGATGACAATGAAAGAAGAAATTATAACAGTATAAATGAATTCTTTCAGCCACAGTATAAAAATGTAAGTTTTATAGTGTTTCCCCATTATTTTTTTTTTTTTTTTTTTTTTTTTTTTTCCCTTTTTTTTTTTTTTTTTTTTTTTTTTTTTTGTCCCATTTTCTTATTTATATTCTAACCATGATTTATTATACAGCTCGGGGAGGCGTATCTTAGAAACAGAATATTAAGTCATCCTGATGTAGGTGCCAAATGGTATCCTGATGAATACAACAAATATGTAGTAAACAAATAACCATAAAAATTAAACAAATAAATTATAATCTATAAACAAAACCAGAAATCAAAAAGAACCAATCGTAATTCGTGAAACAAAATAAAAAAAAAAAAAAAAAAAATAATAATATTAATTGTCTATAAATACATACATACTTACTCCTGCATCAACTCCTCAGTGGAATTAGGATGCAAAGTGTAAAGAGTTTCGTCCGATTTATATCCTTCCCCGGATCCAGAAAATCCTTCCCCACTTACAGCTAGCAAAATATGATCTTTTGTAAGTCTTTTAATAACTTTTTTAACCACACTGGATTCTTCATAATACTGTTGTTCAGTTTCTATCTCATCTTCCTTATTCTGTAGATACCATCTTGTCAATTCCTTTTCAGTCAAACCATTTCCACCAGAATCCTCATCAGCGGCGATTCTTCTGATCAATATATTCATAATCTCTGTATATCTTTCTAATGTAATAGTTGTCTTTTTCTTTGGAGCCTTTGTGACATCAGCACTTTGCGTGGCAGTATCAACTTCTGTATCAACATTCATTGAATTATTATCATTGACATCTTCATTACTTTCAGTAGATTTCCCAGCTTCTGCTGTATTTTCCTCCTCTTCTTCTACTTCAACATCATCTTTTTCAACATAAATAATAGACTCCTTTAAAAGATTATAGGCTTCTCTTACGAAAGCTGGTACAACTTCATCTACACAATTAGCTCTTGCGATTGCTTCCGATAAACGAATAAGAGATTCCAATTGTCGTACAGTAATCCGGTAGGATGTTCTACCTAAACCCGATTGACTATCACCTGCTCGTAATTCCTTATAACGCTCAATAAGATATTTTCTTGCTTCACGTGTAAGCTTTGGTTTAAAAGTTCTTGCATATTGAATATACCTACGCAATTGAGAGGTAGAAAATGGTGAATCTATAGCATTATCAGTATTCATATGCAAATCAACAATATGAGAGGCAAGTTCTGTATCTATGCGCTCATTACATTCATCTAATAATACAAAAAATAAATCAAATCTAGACATAATAGGAGCAGAAAGACGAATATTTGCTCTCAAGTTAAGTCTTCGATTATATCGACCCCCAACTGGATTTGCTGCGGCTAAAATTGATGTACGGGCATTGAGTGTTGCTTGTACTCCTGCTTTAGCAATAGATATAGTTTGTTGTTCCATAGCTTCGTGAATAGCAACTTGATCAGAAATATCCATTTTATCAAATTCATCAATACAACATATTCCATTATCTGCAAGCATAAGAGCACCAGCTTCTATAGTAAATTCACCAGTTTCTTCGTCTTTTACTACTGAAGCAGTAAGACCAGCAGCAGAGGAAGCCTTCCCAGAAGTGTATATGGCACGAGGAAGAAAACCAGAAACATATTTTAAAAACTGTGATTTTGAAGTTGAAGGATCACCAACTATACAAACATTAATATCACCACGAAGATGTATACCATCGGGAGTGAGCTTGTGAACTCCACCCATAAGTTGTAGTAAAATGCCCTTTTTAATAATTTCATGTCCATAAACAGCAGGAGCTATTGAATCAACGAGATTGGCATATATATGATCTGAATGTACCATTTCTTTAAGTTCTTTAACATCATCTTGAGATAAATGAGAAAGAAATTCTTCTTGCTCCCTATTTATCATTACAGTAGGATTACCATTTTCATCACGTTCGGCAACTTCTTCATCATCATTATTATTATTTGTTTTAAAATATTTATCACCATCATCGTTAAATATATCAGATGGATCGGTATCTTTATCAATATGAGAGGAGCCACGAGAATTTACAGGGGAAACCATACAAGCTAGAAAAGCCATTCTATAAGTTAAATCTCTAGCCCCAAGTTGTTTTAAACCAGTAACGGCACCGAGACTACCAGCATCTCTTGCACGAGGAGCATTTCTATCACGAACGGCTTCTGGTTTAACACCTGGTAAACCTAGTTGAGATACATCTGGGACAACAATAAGAGTTCCAGTAAATACACATTGGTTTCCTGGTTTTGCATGATCTACTATATCATCACCTCTTAAAATAACATCTAAAGTACGTGGCATGCAACCGGTTGGGATTTCACCAGAATTTTCTTGAACACGTACACGTTGCCAATCAATAAATTGAGATTCTGAAACATTTAAAGACCAATTTGTACGATTCATACAAGTTATATTAGGACATATTGATGGTTCAGTATATTTAAAAACTTGTTCTACTCCATCAATAATTGCACGACATTCTTGACAAGTAAATGAAGCTTTATATAATTCAGGACGAATTTCAGAAGTACGAGTTACAGTTCCAGAGATTGCAACTAATTTACCAATTTGATTAGTTCTTAAAGATCTTATACGTTCAATATTTGGGAAATTATAAAAGGATATTTCATAATGAGAATTTGAATCATTTGTATAAGAAGAGGTAGTTGACATACCAGATGTAAATGTTGAATTATTTTGATTATTTGAATGTAAATGAGTTGAATTTAAGATTGGATTATTTGTTGTATTTTGTGATAATTTTGATTTTAATCTTCTTACAACAGAACGAAGAGCAGATTGTAAAAATGGATTAAATCTATAATATTGATCAGTTATTGCTTGTGCTAAAATACCTCCATCAACAGTTAATAAATCATCATAATTAATAAAAAGAGCTTTTCTTTCTTCAATTAACATTTTATTAATTTGATTAATATAAAAAGGAGTTGAATTATTATTGTTATTATTTTGATATTGTAAATTTAAAGGATTAATAAAAGTTTCAAGAAAATATTCAAAAGATTCACGAACTTTTTCACCAGTTTTATCAATAACTTTAGGAATAGCAGTTGGATCAATTCTTCTAGATGGAGGTATTTCAACTGGTTCAAAAGTAGATGGTTGTGGAGGATTTGATATAGCATCAGAAGGAATAACTGAAGAATTTGAAGTTGAATTTAAATTTGGATTTCTATGAGAATTTGAATTTGATGAATTTTGTGTATATGGTAATTCATTTGAATATGAAAAAAGTGGTGAAGAAGCTGGTCTTGAAGATGGTCTTAATCTAGGTGAAGTACCTATATCTATATCACTATCATTATTTCTATTATTTCTATTACTTTCTCCAGAATCAGAAAGTAATTGTTCAAAGAGAGACATCTTGTTTTATAATGTGTTAGCAGAATATGATAATAATACAATTGAAAATCACACATAATAAAATACACATAATAAAATACACACAATAAAATTACACAAATAAATCACACATAAATGTTAAGTAACAAACATAATAAGTATTAAATAACTAAGTTATAAAGCTATTATGTTTGTATATGAATAAAAAAGAAAAAGAAAAAGCAAAAAAGGGGAAATTGTTGTTTTTATATGCAAAAATAAAAAAATAAACAAAAATTCAAGTGGCGTTATGTGATACTTACTTTTTTTTCTTTTTCCTTCTATCGGCTTCTATCGGTTATTATTTTCCTTAAAAAATAGCATATATTTATACACACACGCATATATATATATAATTATATAATTATATAATTATTTATTTATTTATTTGTTTATTTATTTGTTATGATTTGTTTTTGACTGATTGACTATTAGAAATATTTGTTGTGATTTGATTTTGACTGGGATGAAAATATTTTTAGCGTGCTAAAGAATTGTTTGTTTACATTGAGCGCAATTACATCTGTATAAGGTAGTTGCTATTGAATATTAGTAAATAATTGTTTTATATTATTAAGAGATTGAGAATGATTAGTCATGTTGTTATAGTGATTATTGTTCCTGATTGTATATAAGTATGTGTATAGAGTATTATAGAGTATTATAGAGTATTATAGAGTATTATTATATAGAGTATATATATATAGAGATTATATATATAGAGTATTATTATAGAGTATTATTATAGAGTATATATATATAGAGTATATAATATAGTGTATAGAATTACTTACTATATATATACTATATACTGTATAGACTAGACTAATTATTATATATATACTATATAGAGTATTTAATATATATATATATAAAGTATTTATTATATATACTATATTACTATAGATACTATATAGAGTATTTAATATATATACTATATAGAGTATTTAATATATATACTATATAAAGTATATATACAATATAGAATTATATTACTATATATATTATATAGAGTGTTTATTATATATATATATATATACTCTATATATATATATATACTCTATATATATATATACTATATTATTATATATATATCATTATATGAAAATATCCGTTTCCATAGTTACTATAAAATTAAATACAAATAGAAAAAAAACTAAATAAAAAAATAAAATAAAAATAAATAAAATATCAAATGGTAAGTATATACTATTACACGATAATTATTCCCTTTCTAACTATTAGGACAAACTAAGATCAAAAACAGAATTTGAATCATTAGCTACAAAACATGTAGGTCTTGGTCATCCAGATATTACATCAGGGTATGTATTTAATATAATATAATATATATAATATATACACATCCTCTAACAAACAGTTCTTGGTTGGCTAACGTCCAAAAAGATACCCTCTCTTCTATAGTCGGACATCCTCCCGTTTTACAATTACACGCGATTGCTAAAAACACGCCAGCAGCTCTTGTAAGAACAGAATATTTAAATCAAATGTTAATATGTCATGGTAACCAATAGTATAGTAAAATAGATTATGTAATATTTTCAAATTTATTCTTTTTTTTTCATTCTTTTGTTGTATGTAAATGAAGTATTATATAATATTCTTCGAATATTATATAATAAGACAACACACATAATACATAGAAACACACCAACCTCCTTTAGTAACTATAGAAACAAACAATTCGAATTTGGTAATTTTCCTTATTTGTACAAACAAAATAAAAAATAAAAAATTCTTGCATAATAAATTTCTTAGTTTGTAAATTCTTAGTTTTTAAAATTAAAATTTTCAATTCACTGTTGAATTTGCGTTACTAGGGAAAATATTAATTGGCGGGAAGGAGTTTGAGTGCTATTTTTATACCTTCATTATATGTATTTATATCATTTGTATAGTATAGTATAGTATTGTTATTATATTTTTTATATTTATTATTATTATATTTTATTATTATTATATTTTTTATATTTTATTATTATTATTATTATATTTTTTATATTTTATATTATATTTTATTATTATTATATTTTATATTTTATTATTATTATTATTTCCCTTTTAGTTTGTTTATTTCCTTTTTTGTTTTTCTAGTCAAATAAACATCTTTGTTTACTTTGTTATTTTCCTTATATGTTTAGTTAAGGAAAAGATAGCATATATTTATATTTATATTTATATTTTTGCCACCGTATTTTATTCGGTTTTTCTGTTATATATTATTTAATATAATATAGTATATATTATATATATTATATTATATTATATATATTATATTACATTATATTATATATATATATATATAAATATATATATATATATATATTTATATACATACACATAATAATGGCTTTATTAAAAATATCAGGTAACGACTTTGCATTAAAATTAATTGCAAAATCATTTTTAACAGATAAATTACAAAAAGAATCAAATAATAATAATTTTGAAGTTAAAGTTGAATTTTTAGAAGAAGAATTAATTCCATCATCTTTAACATTACCAACAGGATCAATAGTTTCAGGATCAAATACTATTCTTTGTGCATTATCTAATAGTTCAACAGGTGTTTGTTCACTTTCAAAATTATTACCAAAATTAGATGAATTTCAATCAGCAGAACAATCACAGTGGTTAGTTCTTTCAAAAAAATTTCCTGCTTCTATTGCTGATATGAATGCTTTACTTAAATTTAGAACTTTTTTATTAGGTACATCTATACCATCATTAGTTGATTATGCTGCTTATGCTAGAATTAGACCATTTGTTTTACAATGGAATGATGAACAAAAGAGAAGATTTAGACATATTGTTAGATGGCTTGATTTAATTCAAAATGATTCTTCGAATAAATTAATTATTCCTGATAATGAAAAAATTAAAATTGATGTTTCATTACCAGCAACTCGTGAAATAATTGATAAAAAGAAGGATAATAATATAAAAGAAACAATTGATAAGGATAAAAAAGAATTAAATACTATACAAAATGATAAAGATAAAGAATTAAATACTATACAAAATGATAAAGAAAAAGAAAAAAATAAAATTGAAAAAAGAAAAGATAAAAAAGATAAAAAAGATAAAAAAGATAAAAAAAAAGAAAATAATCAACAACAACAACAACAAGAAAAATCAAAATTAATCCCAATTCCTTCAATGATTGATATAAGAGTTGGTCATATTGAAAAAGCTGTTAAACATCCTGATGCTGATTCATTATATGTTTCAACTATTTATATGGGAGATCAAGATAATAAACCAAGAACTGTATGTTCAGGTCTTGTTAAATATATACCAATTGAACAACTTCAAGGAAGAGATGTTGTTGTAATTGCAAATCTTAAACCTGTAAATATGCGTGGAATAAAATCATCTGCAATGGTTTTATGTGCTTCTGATGAAGAACATGGTAAAGTAGAATTTTGTGTTCCTCCAAATGGTTCAAAACCTGGTGATAGACTTTTCTTTGAATCTTTTACTGAAAAACCTGAATCTGTTTTAAATCCAAAACGTAAAATTTGGGAATCAATACAACCAAATTTTACAACTACTAAAAATGATTTAACTGTTGTTTATAAGGATCCTGAAACTGGAAAGAGTTATCCACTTGTAAACAGTTCTGGTCAATCTGTTCATGCACAGACTCTTGAGGGTGCGACTGTGCGATAGTTATTGTTTATTTTTAAATTTTATTTTTAAATTTTTTATTTATTATTTATTATTTACTACTATTTTTTATTTATTATTTACTACTATTTTTTATTTATTATTTATTATTTTTTATTCTTTATTCTCCTATCTATTTCTCCTCCTACCCTATTCTCCTATTCTAACTGTATATGATTAACTGTTTAATATTACTACATCGATATTCATTATTTACATTTATTTACATTCTATAATAACTAAAATAAATACAATATATTAAATAATAGACTTACTTGTTATGCTATATAATGCTATACAATGATATAATGCTATACAACGATATAATACTATACGTACAATATATGCCATCATACAACATATGCCATACAACATGCCATACAACATATACTACTCTATACCACTCTATACTATTCTAATGTCCTAAAAAAGAATCGGTTCCCAGGATTCCCAGATATCATCTAAAAGTTTTCATTTTTGTTTTTCTTAAATCGTGTTTTACCTGAGTAATAAAAAGTAACACCATGACAACACGTATATACACGTATATACGTGTATATACGTGTTGTCATGATATTGTGCACAATAATGTAAATACACATAAATACAGTCGCCATAGAAACCCAACACAGTATTCCAAATATTTTGTCTTAAAAAGAAAAAAAAAACGACAAAGTTAAAAAAAAAAAGACATCTGATGTTAAAAAATCTACTAAAATCTACTAAAATCTACTAAATCTACTAAAAATCACACTGAAATAGTCAATCATAGTATAGAAAATGCCCCCATCTACACCCCCTTGGGCACCATCCTTAGAAGCATGTTTTTCATCCACAAAACCGAATCCAATAACATTCAATTTTGCAACAGTTTGTCCAAAAACTAAATTACCATCTACTAGAACAGTAGTTTGTAGAGGTTGGCTTTTCAATGATAGATCTAGTGGCATTTTAACATTCACTACTGATGCTAGATCAGAAAAAATTGATCAATTAGGTGCATCTAATGTTCGTGAAAATGCATTATCTTGTTGGTATTCTACAAGAAACAATTTAAATGTTTACAATCATACAATTAATTCTCAAGATTTTTTATCTATAAAGAAGAATATTTCGCTTGCTGGATCAAGTGAGGGAGAGAGTGCAGATGTAAGTGCAGGTGTAAGTGTAAATGCAAGTGTAAATGCAAATGCAAGTGTAAATGCAAACGCAAACATAAATGCAAGTGTAAATGCAAATGCAAATTCAAGTATGAATGCAAATGCAAACATAAATGCAATCACTCCCTCCACAATTATGAACACAAACATGTCAAATATGAACACAAACATGTCAAATATGCTTAAAGACAATGCTAAAGACAATGCTAAAAACAATGTAATAGAAAATAACCATAAACTTATAGATAAAAACGGTAATGGAAAAAATTTGAATTATTCAGATGATCCTGCACCATTTCCCTCAATAGGAAGAACTAGATCATATTCGTCACTTCCATTATCATTGAATAGAAAAAGTAATAAAGAAAATAATAAACAACTAGCGAGTACACCAGAAAATTCATCAGGAGAAATTTCATCAGTTTTACCACCTCCAGCAATTCCAGCAAGAGATTTAATTAGCTCAAATGGATCATTATTATCATTTTCTCAGATAAATCAAGATAGTAATTTTAAAAATTTAAAAACTATTCCTTCTCCTTATGAAGCATTATTTTATTTTCCTAATAAAAAAAAACAATTTCGTTTATCAGGATTAACAACATTAATATCAACAACTTTACCTCCATCAGAAGAATTTCCTCCTTTAAATTATATTAATTCAAAAAATTTTTCATCATATTATGATTTATTAAAATTTGATAATTCTAAAATGAGTTGGTGGGAAAGTGAAAGTATGAGAATATGGGAGAATCTTTCAGATGAAACAAGGGATACATTTAGAAAGCCACCTCCTGGTGAAGAATTAACATCAACATATTCAAAATTATTAGATGCAATTTCTCGTGGTGTTGATGGAGAATCACCAACTTCTGGATTACAAAATTTTATTGTTGTATTATTATATGTTAATAAGGCTGATTATTTATGTCTTGATGGTGCAGGAACACGTACAATGTATGAACTTACTGATGATGATTGGACGATGAGACAGGTGTGTCCTTAAGTATTACGATTTGTATTACACTACATACTACAATCATACACAATCATAACAATCATACACAATCATAACAATCATACACAATCACATTAACACAATCGATACTTAATTTCATCTACTTTTCCACGTTGAAGTTCCAACGCTGGTGTTACCCATGTACCACAAGTACATAGCAATCCTTGCCATTTATATGAACCTATTTTTGAATTACATTTTGGACATAAAAATTTTCCTTCTAATTTACCAAGCTCTAATTCTTTTTGCATCCATTTAACAGGTTGTAGGAAGTAATGCATGCATTGATTATTTTTTTGCTTGTGTTTTTGTTTTTGTGAAATTTCAATAGATGAAGTAAAATCATAACCATTCGGTTCAGGTTTATGGTTCATAATGGACATTGAATTTGCTAATGATTGACGACATCTTTTACATCTTAAAAGTACACTACTTTGCTGTTCCTGTTCTGATAAATAATTCTCAATTAATGGTGGAGTACCAGTTTGTAATGCTAATTTTGTTTTATTTTCTAATTTAAATTGTCTATATTGTTTACTATTCAAAGTTCTTGCTTTCTCATTATCAGACGAATTTAAATAAATTTCCTCATATATTTCTAATTGTTTTATAAAACCTTTATTAGGATTTGCTATTGATCTAGATTTTTTAATTTTTTGTATTGAATTAAATGCAGTCATATTCTTATATCTAATAAAATATGCAGCAGCTACTGTTACTGATCTAGATATTCCAGCTATACAATGAATTAAACAAGATGTATTATTGTTAACTATACTATAGACAAATTCAGTAGCATAATCTAAAATTCTTAAAATATCTTCATCTTCTTCATCATCTAAATCATTAACACTATATAATAAAAAACCATTTTCTGTCGATAGTTTATATTGTACGTCCGTAGATAATCCTCCAGGAATTAAACTTAAAATCCCAGTAATACCGTTTTTTTTTAAATCATTAATTCCTTCAAGTGCATATAATGACCCAACAAATATTCCATTTCCAATATTATTAAAAGCCATTGTATGTATAGTATAATAATTTATTATTATACTATAGTATTTATATTATGGTATATATTATAGTATAATAATTTAGTATAGTATAATATAATAATTTATTATATTACGTTTTTATATTATAGTGTTTATATTATATGGTAATTATTATATAGTATTATAGTATATTATATATATTAGTATTATTATATTATATATTATAGTATAATATAGTATTATTATATAGTATAATATTTATATTATATTATATTATATTATTATATAGTATTATTATATTATTATATTAGTGTATTATAGTATATTATATATTATATATTAGTTTATTATATATAGTATTTATATTATAGTATATTATATTATATAGTATATATTGTATTATATTATATATTATAGTATAGTATATAATATTATTATATTAATTTATTATATTAGTATTATTATATTTATTATAGTATTATATTATATAGTATATATTGTATTATATTATATATTATATATTAGTTTATTATATATAGTATTATATATTATAGTATATTATATTATAGTATTTATATTATATGGTAATTATTATATAGTATATATTATAGTATATTATATATATTAGTATTATTATATTTATTATATTATTATATTATATATTATAGTATAGTATAATATAATAATTTATTATATTACGTTTTTATATTATAGTATTTATATTATATGGTAATTATGATATAGTATATATTATATTTATTATATTATTATATTATATATTATATAGTATTATATAGTATTATTATATTTATTATATTATTATATTAGTTTATTATAGTATATTATATTATATATAGTATTATATATTATATAGTATATATTATAGTATAGTATAGTATAATAATTTATTATTATACTATAGTATTTATATTACGTTTTTATATTATAGTGTAGTATATTATATATTAGTTTATTATATATTGTATTATATAGATTACAGTATATTATATATTATAGTATATTATATTATATAGTATAGTATAATATAATAATTTATTATTATATTAGTGTATTATAGTATATTATATTATATAGTACTATATTAGTTTATTATATATACTATTATATATATTATAGTCTATTAGTATATTGTTTTTATTGTATTATATATATTGATATTATTATAGTATTTATATTTTATTATTATTATTATATTATAGTATATTATATTATAGTATATTATATTATAGTATATTATATTATACTATATTATAGTATAGTATACTATAAGAATTTATTATTATATTATAGTTATTATATATTATATGGTATATTGTATTATAGTATACTATAGTAATATATATAAATTATATATTATAGTATTTATATTATAGTATTAATTTATTATATAGTATAGTATATAGCATTTTAAATTGAAATTATATATAGCATATTATATTAACTATATTCTTATATTATTTATCTTATATTATTTATATATAGTATTAATTTATTATATAGTATACTTATTATATAGTATATTTTATTTTATTATTATTATATTACGTTTTTATATTATATATTATATTGTTATACTATAGTATAATATAGTATAATAATTTATTATATTATATTATTTATATTGTATATTGTATATTATAGTACATAGTATATCATTTTTATTATATGTATAGCATATTATATTATATCATATACTATATATAACATATAACATATAACATGTATACATTATAGATTCATTTTATTTCTTTTGTATAGCCTTTTTAATTTATTTTTATTATTGTTATATAGATTTATATTTTGTAATTCATACAAATAAATTGAATTTTGTAAAAATTATGCTGTAATTTATAAACAATTTTGTACAGCTTGAAAACATAAAATCTAATGTATATTATTTACTGTATACAATTCTAGTTACAAACTAATAATGAAATTAATATATTATATTTACTATACCATCTATATATGAAATTTATTACACTGTTTGTATACTAATATATATTATATTATATACGAAGTATATAATATAATATTATATAATATAATAATAAAATATAATATAATATAATATAATATAAGATTATTAGCATATATACTAACTATACTACACTATATTATACCATACATACATACATACATACATACATACATACATACATACATACATACTATACTATACATACATATATATATATGTATATATGCTATATACTACATACCATGTGATAATAACAATATAAGATACTCTATAATATACAATACAGTATATAATATAATATTATATAATATAATAATAAAATAAAATAAAATACTATATAATAAATATTGTAAAGATATATTATATTATATACTTCGTATATAATATAATAATATAAAATACTATAACATACTAACAATACAATATAAACTACACAATAAATATACTATATAATATAATACACTACATAATATACTACATAATACAATAAAATATACTATACTATATAATAATAATAATAATATAAAATAATAATATAATAATATAATATAGTATAATATAAATATAAATAAAATAAATAATAATAATATAAATAATAATAATATAAATAATAATAATATAAGTAATAATAATATAAATAATAATAATATAAATAATATAATATAATACTATAATATATATACTATACAATAAAATACAATAAAATATACTATACTATATAATATAAATAATATAATATAAATAATAATAATATAAAATAATAATATAAAATAATAATATAAAATAACAATATAAAATATTATACAATAAAATATACTATATAATAAATAATAATAATAATAATAATATAATAATATAATATAATACTATAATATAATACTATAATATAATATGCTATACAATATAATACAAAAAAATATACTATACTATATAATATAAATAATATAATATAAATAATAATAATAATAATAATAATATAAAATAACTAAAATATTATACAATAAAATATACTATATAATAAATAATAATAATATAAATAATATAATATAAATAATAATAATAATACTATAATATATATACTATACAATATAATGCAATAAATATACTATACTATATAATATTTACAATACAATATACTACATACTATATAATAAATATTGTAAAGATATATTATATTATATACTTCGTATATAATATAATAATATAATATAATAATATAAAACACTATAACATACTAACAATACAATATAAACTACACAATAAATATACATAATATAATATGGTATACAAAGCACAATATAATACACTACATAATATACTACATAATACAATAAATATACTATACTATATAATAATAAACATTGTAAAGATATATTATATTATATACTTCGTATATAATATAATAATATAATAATAATATAATATAATAATAATATAATAAATAATAAAGTAAGAGGTTTTATATCCATGTGCTCGTTTCCATATCAACTACAATACACCACAACCCTAACCTTTACAAAAAGAAAATTAAAAATTAATATTATACAGTAAAAATAAAAATAAAAAAAAATACACACAAGTCTAAAATATAAGTATAAAGTATAAGTAGAAAGTCTAAAATAGAATAGAATATAATAGAATATAATAGCATATATAATATAGCATATAAAATATAGCGTATAAAACATAGCGTATAATAAATAGCATTTAATAAAAGCATTTAGCATATAATAATAATAATATTAATAATAATAAGTCAGAGAATATAATTTTATTAAAATAAGCATACATTTTTAATAAATTAAACCATCATATTGCTTAATACTACAAGTTGCGTGTATTGATTGTGAGTTGATTTAATTATTTTTAATTATTTTTAATTATTTTATTTGTTTATTATTTTTATTATTATTTATTAGCATTTATTTATTTATTATTTATTTATTAGCATTTATTTAATTATTTATTTTTATTTATTATTTATTATTATTTATTTATTATTTATTTATTTATTAGCATTTATTTATTTATTTAATTATTTATTTAATTATTTATATTTATTATTTTTTTTTTTTTTATTTATTTTATTTATTTATTATTTATTTATATTTATTATTTATTATTTATTATTTATTATTTTTATTTTTATTTTATTTATTTATTTTATTTATTTATTATTTATTTAT
>JAJLXO010000150.1:40945-73282 GCA_030571375.1 Botryozyma mucatilis | reverse complement strand
TATTTATTTATTTAATTATTATTTATTTATATTTATTATTTATTTTTATTGTTATTTATTATTTATTTATTTATTATTTATTTATTATTTATTATTTATTTTTATTTTTATTTATTATTTATTTATATTTATTATTTTTTTATTTTTATTACTTTTTTATTTATTTATTTATTTTATTTTATTTATTTAATTTTATTATTATTTATTTATTAGCATTTATTTATTTATTTATTTATTTTATTTATTTATTATTTTATATTTATTTTAATTTAATTTATTTTTATTTATTTTTATTTTATTTTATTTTAATTTTTATTTTATTTATTTATTTTATTTATTTATTATTTATTTAATTATTTATTATTTATTTATATTTATTATTTTTTTATTTTTTTTATTTTTTTATTTATTTAGCATATATTATTTATTTATTAGCATTTATTTATTAGCATTTATTTATTAGCATTTATTTATTTATTTAATTATTTATTATTATTTATTTTTATTATTATTTATTTTTATTATTATTTATTATTTATTATTTATTTAATTTATTTAATTTATTATTTTATATTTATTTTATTTTATTTTTATTATTTATTATTTGTTATTTGTTATTTGTTGTTTATTATTTATTATTTATTATTTATTATTTATTTTTTATTTTTTATTATTTATTTAATTTATTTATAATTATTATTTATTTTATTAATTATTTTTATTTATTTAATTTATTTGTTATTTTTATTTATTTATTTTTTTTTTTATTTATTATTTATTTATTTATATTTATTTTATTTATTTTATTATTTTTATTATTTTTTTTTTTTAATTTTTTAATTTTTATTTATTATTTTATTTTTATTATTTTTATTATTTTTATTATTTTTATTATTTTCTTATTTTTTATTATTTTATTTATATTTATTTATATTTATCTATATTTATCTATATTTATCTATATTTATCTATATTTATCTATATTTATTTATATTTATCTATATTTATCTATATTCACTATCATTCATCTCATACTATACTAACCAACAGACAAGCAACAAAATGGAGTCCAGATTTTCATCTACAGATTCATTTTCAAGAAATAGAGATCACAAACATGGTTCACAAGGAACAAGATCATACACAGAAGCACAAAAATCAGCAGTAGAAAGAGTTCGTAAATGTAAACATACAGAATATTATGCAATACTTGATATAGAAACAACTGCTACTGATAATCAAATTAAAAAAGCATATAGAAAATTAGCTTTAATTATGCATCCTGATAAAAATGGTGCTCCAGGTGCTGATGAAGCATTTAAAATGGTTTCAAAAGCATTTCAAATTTTATCTGATCCACAAAAAAAATCTATATTTGATAAAACTGGTAGTGATCCTGATTCAAGATTTTCATCAACTAATAGATCAAATTATTTTAATAATAATAATAATAATAATACTGGTACTCCAAATGGATTCCCATTTTTTACTACTGGTGTAAATGGTCCTGAATTATCTGCTGAAGATTTATTTAATATGTTTTTTGGTACTACTGGTGCAAATGGTCCATTTCAATCAAATTTTCCTGGTTTTGGATCTCCTGGTATACGTGTACATACATTTGGTCCTGGTGCAAGAGCAAGAAATAATCATAATAATAATAATAATCAAAATAATCAACCAACAACTTTAATTCAAAATTTAATGCAATTTATACCATTATTTTTATTATTCCTTATACCAATATTTACATCTTTATTTTCTGATTCATCAACTGGTTTTTCAACAAGATTACCAAATCATAGATTTGATCCAAAACCTCCATTTACAATAAAAAGATTTACTCCACAATTTAATATACCTTATTATTTATCAAAAAATGATATTGAAAATTATTCTAAAAAACAAATGTCTAAAATTGATTCAAAAATTGAATCACAATATATTTCTTCATTACAAATGTCATGTCAAAATGAAAGGGATTTAAAAAGACAACGAATAGCTGATGCATATGGTTGGTTTTTTACTGATTCTGAAAAATTAAATAAAGCTCAACGTATGCATTTACCTTCTTGTGAAAGATTACAAAATATTGGTGCAAAGATTTCATACTATTAGAGTGATTTCATACTCGAGTGATTTCTTATCATAACTGATAAATGGGTAAAAAATATATAAAAGTTATTAATTATCTATTAATGATATAATGAAAATCTTGAATTCCTATATCCATATAAAATTAAATAGGAAGTTTCTATGGTATAGATTTGTTTACGAATGACATGTTGAATGACTCAAGGACTATCCTTAACTAACAAATTAGAATTAATAAACTGAAAATTAAAGTCAATCAATAATTAAACAGTTATTATATATAAATTTATACATGAATTAATTGTTACATTACAAAATTGAATACAGATCTAGACTGTCTCCTGAACAATCTGAGTTTATTTTGAATATTATGTATACTTGCTTTGCTTTAGTTATTGTTATTTTATGTTATTTTATGTTTGTTATTTATTATTTATTTCTTTCGTTTTTGTTTATTGTTTTTGTTTGTTTATCGGTGTATTTACTTGTAATAAAAATTTGGTTCGAAACTCAACTAAAAAGTATCTATTTGTATATGGTAATATTTGTATATTATATTGTATTTTAATACAAACACTAAACAACAGTACTAATATTAAATCCTCTGAAAGGTCACAATGTATTTTCTTTCCAAAACACATAATAAAAGCATAAAATGTTTTTTTTGCAATCATTATGTCAAGGTTTTAAAAATCTCTGAAAATACTTCAAAGGGAAAATATCCATCTTGGGTTTGTCCAGAATGTGAATCTTTAAATGTCTACGATGAGGTATGTATTATGATTATGATTTATGATTTTATATACTTATTACTAACTAAAAGAACGGTGACATAGCTGATTATGTCCCTCCAGAAACATCAGAATTACCTCCAAAATACTCTACTTGCAATACTTCATCGTTACCATTAAAATCACCATTTTGTTCAAATTGTATTACAAACCAATCCATAATTAATGCATCAATTGCAGAATATTTACCAGATAAATCAAATCCTGATTATAATGCATATATTATAGGATTTAAACCATATATAAATGAACTTGAGAAAAGATTCCCACCAGTTTGTGAAAATTGTATACAAACTGTAACGGAAAGATTAAATAGGAATAATTATTTAACAAAATCTACAATATTAGGTTCTATTATTAATTATAATGATTTTGGAAAAGATGAGAATTATAATGGATTCAAGAAAAAAAAAAAAATTCATTTTATAAAAATATTTTTTTGGTATATTAGAGGTTTTCTTTGGTGGATTTCAAACTTATTATCTTTATTATGGTATGTTTATGGTATTTTTTTACCAGATTTACAACAAAAGATTATTCTTGATAGTTTTAATTATAAACTTAAAGATTTTTTAATTATTTATAAATATAATTCTTATTTATATTTAATTTTTGGTTTAATTTATTATTTGGTTAATAAAATTATACCATTTTCTATTTTATTTATATTTTGGGATTATAAATGGCTTGAAGCTATTTCTTCACCTACAAGTTTAAGAATTGATGGTAAAAAATCTTATTTTAAATCACAATTTATATTTTTTTTAATAAATTTATTTTCTTTATATCTTATTCCTAAATTAAAATATTCAATAAGAACAACAGAAAAGGGAACTAGATATGTTAATGAATTTTTTTTTATAATTTCTTTAATTTTATTAATAAATTCATTATCTTGTTTAAAAATTATTTATAAACCTTTTATATCTTTATCTGATAAAAAGGATGAACAACTTGAGGAAAAATTATCAAGAAATATAAATGATAAAATTGAAAAAAAATTATTATCAAAAAATATAAATAATAACATTCAAAAAGAAACAAATGCTAATGATCATTTAATAAATTCTCTTTCTTTAGAATCTGATATCAATAATTTACAAAAAAAATTAAACTCATCATACCCAACATCATCATTCACAGGGAATCTTCCATACCCTTCAATAAGAAAAGTTAATACACAGGATAATATCACTCAAATAAATCATTCTAATCAACAACTTGCACCACAAAAATTATTCATTAAAGATGACTCTACTGGATTAGAATCCCTTTTCTCTCCAGCACTTTCACTAGATGATACTCCTGTAATAGTTTCAGTTTTTAAAAGTGCATATCTTTCATTAATATTTAAAAGGAAAATTATTCAATTAATATTATCTTTATTAACCGTGTTATGTTATATTATATGTTTATTTGAATTTAAATATTTATTGTTTATGAATATTTATATTCAAGGGAAACATTTATTTTATTTATCAAATATTTTTTTTTATTTTTCAATTATTTATCGATTTAGGACTATGCATTTATTTCAACGTATGACTAAAGATGAAACCGATCAAGAAATCAAATACTATTATTATGATAATAAGTTTAAAGGAATCATAGTAGTATTATTTTTTTTAGTTTTAAGTGTTTTATCATCATTACTGGAATATGGTTCTTTAATCAATATACGCAATAGTATTTTAACTAAATCATTTGATTTTAATTTTTCATTTTGGAGAAGTTTTGTTTATTTCTCTAGTGTTTTTGGTTTTCTACTCTACGATGTATTTTCTACGTTAAAAGAACAAGTGTTTCTGAAAAGAAATAAAGGTAAAAACAATAAAAAAATTTTATCAACTAAAAAATCCTTACACACAAATAGCTTGGGGAGTTTTTTTGATAAATCTTTGTCTGCAAATGCTCCTCTTGATAAATATATGTTAAAAAGATGATGAATATATTTCTATTAAGTTTACATAATATTTATATATTTATATATTTATATATTTATATATACATATATTTATATATTTATATACTTTGTTACTGTTTTATTTGTGTTACATATTTTCTTATCACATGTCAGGATTGGGTTATAGATGTGATAAATATAATTATTTATAAGAGTATATTACATTTTATAAAAGTAGTTTACATTTTACAAAAGTAGTTTACATTTTATAATAGTATAATATAATAGTCATTTCATACAATACATATATATATCAATTTTTATAAATTTCCCACGTAATTTGCGGTTCAGCTCGATCGGTTTCTTAGTTGATCGGTTTAATTGATCGGATAATTGGTCGGTTTGTCGGTTGCCCAGTTCATTTATTAATTTTCGACTGTTAACAACCGATTAAAACAGTTGATAAATTAATTATACAGTGAATTTAATTAATTAATTAGCAAATTAATTAAATTCAGTCGATTTTCGTTGATTATTTTCGCCGTTTTCGACTGTTTTCGACTGTTTTTTATTCTATTATACAATTTACTTACTTGTACTAGGACCTTTATAGTATATATATAATATATAATATAATATATAATATAATATAATATAATATAATATAATATAATATAATATAATATAATATAATACATACAATACACTTACTATTGCATAACTAACAGAACTCTATGAAGTTCGTTTTAACAGCATTTAAAATCATTTTCCTAATATGCATAATAATAATAAAAGAAAATATTGGATTCACAGTAACAGTCTATGCAGTTAAAAATGAAATTACTACTAAGAAATATGAAAACTATGGAGTGTTGGATAATTATTTAGTAAATGAACATGATATTGATTCTTTTAGTAATGATAATTTAAATTCTATTGAAAATTTTGAAGAAATGAAAAATTTATATTTAGATAGATTTACTTATCGGAGGGCGGTCCGATCTTTTTATATTCCAATTGATTTTATAGAAAATAAGGCATATATAAATATTTCAGTCGGTTCAAATAAAGTGATGAAAAAATTAATGATAAGTACTGGTTCGTTTAATACCTGGTTATTTGAATGTGACAGTAGTAATAATAATAGTAATAACAATAATAATGTTTTATCAGCTGAATCTATATTTTGTGCTTTAGGTAATTCAACTTCTTGGAAACAAAAAAATATTAATTATTTTGCCTCCTTTTACTCACTAAATGTCACTGGAGAAGTCTTTTCTGATAACTTTTCAATAAGTAACTATTCAGTTCCCATGGATTTTGCTTTAGTTCCAAATAATGCAAGTTTTGGTAATTTTTCATCACAAATTGATGGAATTTTAGGTTTAGCGGCAAGTTATACAAATACAACTGCTTTATCAGAACATCCAATTCTTTCAAGTTTAATTAATGAATTATATTATGAAAATCATATTTCTGCTCGTATATTTGGTATAGATTTAATTCCTTCATACTTATCAAATGATTTAAATTCAAGTTCATTATCAATTGGTTCTTTTGATAGTAGTAGATATGTTAATTCTTTAACATATATTGATATGTACTCTGATATGTCCTTATGGGAATTCCAAATAGAAGATGTTATAGTTGGTTCAATTCCTTTAGGTTTACAATCTCGTGTTGGTATAATCGATACTGCTTCTCATAGTATTTTTATGCCTTTATATGATGCCTATTCTATAATAAGTGAAATAGAAGATGCTAGATTACAAAATGATACTTTTTATGTACCTTGTAATACTACCTTCACTCTAACTATAGTCATCGGTGGTTCTCAATGGCATATTTCTCGTGATTCATGGATTGATGAAGAAGTTGGTAATAATTTATGTAAAACAAAACTTTTTGGTTTAAAAACTGCTAGAAATAATATATGGTTTCTTGGTTATCCTTTTTTATATAATGTTTACTGTGCTTTTGATATGGATGCCAACCAAATAGGTTTAGCTTCAAAAGTTTATACCCCAACTGCTTCATCTTCCTCAACTCCTATATCAATCTCCACTTATTCTCCATATTTATATACAATTCCATGGGCTTCTTCAAAATCCTCTGATTCTTCTATAAAAAATGCTAAAACTTCTTCCGTCACATCTACTTCTTCATTATCTTATGCTTACTTTTCTTTTGTTTTATTTTTTTGTTCTTTTCTTCCTTTAACCATAATGTATTTGTAGTTTTTTTTTTTTTTTCATTGCATTTTTTTATTTGTTTTGTTTGTTTTATTTTGTTACTACCATCATCATTATTCATTTTTTTTTCTTTTTTTTTATTTTTCTTTTTTATTGGTTACATTTTTATGATAGAGTTATAGAATAAATTAGCAATTGTATATTTATGTTAATTAAAATAATTGTTTAAAATAAAACAAATTCGAAATACATTTAAAAGAAATATTAATTTTGTTTTATTTATATTTGAAAGTCAAGTCAATTAAAAATATAATATTAAAATAAACTTAAATTTATTATTCACTTTGTTTTTATGTTTTTGAAAAACAAAAACAAGAGAAAAAAGAAAGGAAGAAAAAAAAAAAAACGCAACTCAACTCTAAATAGGAAAGATATTTTCAACATAATTAACTAATCAATTAATACTGATGTTTAATAAATTCATGAATCAATTTTATATTCTTTTCGTAATTGTTTTCTCTTATATCTAGATAAAGATTTGGCTAATTTACTCATGTTTCTTTCATATTTCTTTTGTTTTGCACCTTTATTTTTTGTTTTAACATCATACTTCTCCATAAACCAGGAACCCTGTTCATCATATTTGTCAAATTCGCAATCATCTAGAACACATAAATCGTCATTAAGTAAACATGCAGGAAATTCTAAATCTTGTATATTTAATGGCATTTCATTTGAATTAAGATTAGTTAAATCATTATTAGTATTATTTTCATCAAGATTAGAAATATTATCATAAATTTCAGAAATCTTGATATCACTACCAATTTGCATTAATAAATTACCACTTGATAACTGTAAAATACTATTTTTAAACTCCTGATATTCTTTATAATAACATAAGTTTGAAATTGGTATATTCAATAATTCTGAAATTCTTACTTCAAATTCCAATTGATTATCAAAGACATCATTATTGTTTACATCAGTTAGTCTATTGTTTTTGGAAAGTGCAAAAGAATTATAAAACTGTTTAAATAAATCAAATTCTGTTTGCTCAGTTACTGAGATGATATTAGTTTCATTTAAATCTAAAACTTCACAATCAATACATTTTAGATTTAAGTCTTCATCTTTATTTGATATAAAAAGATTATAAAAAAATTTTATAAATAAAAAATTATAAAATTTATTTATAAAATTAACAGGATATTGCAAGATAAAATGAACAAAGGATAATTTATTTTTAGATAAAGATATAGAGGTAGTATTAAGCAGATGAGTTATAATGGGAGATTCATAATTTACTAATGAAGTATCTTTATTCATAGTAGAGAGAGAATTGTTATTTATCAGGTAAGAGTCAGAGTCAACATTTTTATAAACCAAGTTGTTTAGTTCTGAATGAGAGTTTATTTTAAACTCAATTTTAGCTTTTGGTTCCAAATCTAAGTGTATTTTAGAATCCAAATCTTCTGCATTCATATCCAAAGGATTTTCAACACCGTTCCAAAATTTCATTTGAGTTAAATAAGTAAATAAATAAAAATGAACCAACAGATAGTTAGTATATAGGATTAAGTACCAAAAACTTATTATAATTTTCAAAAATGAAAATAAAAATATTATAAATGAGAACCAAAGTAAAAGAAAGTTAGAGTAAAAGTAAACAAAAGTCTAAAACATCCTTTTATATCTTTGTATACAATTTGAATACATTGCGCGGTGTCAATAGTGGTTTTTACATGCTTTGAAAATTTACGCATTAAGCATTTGCACTGTACACATTATACCGTTTTTATTTACATATAAATATATGTAAACAAATATATATAAATACATATACATAAATACATATAAATACATATACATACATGTATTTATGTATATATGTATATATATGTATATATGTATATATGTATATATGTATATATATACATATATATACACTTACCCATGTATTCATGTATCCATAAATTAAACTCAGTAACAAACCACTTAAATTTAATAGACTATTAATTATTCTGTATTAGTGTAATAATTATTTCAAATCTTGCTATAGGAATATAGTATAACAGTATTAAACCTTTTATTATTATTAATATAAGACTTTTAATTATGTCAAGTAATGTAAAGTTAATAACCATGGTTTAAAATCTAGCAGTATTTTTAAAAGTATATCGTTTTAAACATCTTTATTTTAGTTTTTAAAATAATTAAACAATCTAATAGTAGAATCATAATAGTCATAGTAAACATAATATACATAATTTACCATATTCTATAAATCCAGTGTATAAATCACATATTATATAAAATATGACCTGTCATTTTTCAAAAATATATATAAAACAAACATCCCATATTCAAATTTTATCAAGAAAATATTTATTAGTATAAAATTTTATTAATATAAACACCATTTTTAATCTATTTGCTGTGTTTATTGCATGTAACTCCATCATCCATCCTTGTATTGCATTGTATAATTTAATATTTAATATTTTAAAAAGTACAAATCTAATCGCCATTCTATTCACCACCTCATTTTTTTATAATAATAGAAACTATAAAATATATTCCACAAATAAATTTCCAACTTCATTTCACATATGTTCTATATATATATATATATATATATATTTGCAGTTAAATAAATATTCGATTATACCGTGTCGTAACGGGCTGGACGTTGGTTTTATATACAATAATATACACCAAATAGATTATGAATGATGATTTTATATTTAATTGATTTAATTTATTAATTTATTTAATTTTTAAATTAAATAAAATTTAAAGTCTGGATTGAAGTTACAGGAACAATATTTAAATCAGAATTTAAAATTATTGTGACTGTTTATAATAGATTATATGCATTGAAAATTGTTTATTTAGTGATTTTATTGTTAAACTATTTGTTGCTTGATTACATCATACTTAGTTTTAAGTGAATTTACTTTATTACTTAATTCATTCACTTATTAATTTATATACTTAATTATAGTCATTTATCTATACATTCGTATGAATTCTACACAAGACAGTCTGCTAAATGAAGCATTTTCAGGTCTATTGGATGAAAATCTAATACCAGATAATGTTCAATCAGATGTTGGAGTTTCTGAAATTAATATAAAAAAAAATATACCCAATGTTAAAATTAAACAAGATGGTGGTGCAACAGGTTGTGGAGGAAAAGTATGGCCTGCTGGAGAATTATTATGTAAATATATTTCTGAAAAAGAAATTGGTGTAGGCAGAAATGTTCTCGAACTAGGAAGTGGTACAGGATTAGTAGGGTATGTATTATATAGTTTGTATTTAGTAAATTTTATTTGCTGTATTTTATTTGCTGTATTTTATTTGCTGCATTTTATTTGCTGCATTTTATTAACCTATAGATTGGCTCTTGGGTTATTAATAAAACATAATAAATCCATTAATGATGAAGAAAAAAATAATAATAAAATATATATTAGTGATCAAAAGTGTATGATTAAATTAATGCAAGATAATATTGAAATAAATAATTTAAATGATATAGTAAAAGCTGTTGAACTTGATTGGGGAAGTAAGTTATCAGATGAATTTATGACTTCGCCTCCAGATATTATTTTAGCTGCAGATTGTGTATATTTTGAACCAGCATTTCCATTACTAGAGGCTACTCTTGTTGATTTAGTAAAAGTATATCAAAAAAAACATAAAAATGGAAGTTATCCATTAATATTAATGTCATATAAAAAAAGAAGGAGAGCAGATATAAGATTTTTTAAACAAGTTAAAAAAGTTTTTTTGGTGCAAGAATTGAATGACTACAATGAATATTCTGATTATAAAAGAGAAAGTGTGTATTTGTACAAGTTTATTCCGAAATGGATTTAATGTTTTAATATGTTAAATAATAAATGTGTAAAATTATAAAAATGTATAAAATGTATAAATAACTAATAACAAATAAATAAATATTATCTATAATGTTCCCGATTGAATCATTGCAGCCTTCTCCACCTTTTCGGCCCAATCGTCTACAATAATTTGTTCTCTTTCTAAAGCCAACTCTAAAGGATCAGATTCAAAAACTGCACCAAAAAAACAAGCCTCCTCTGCAGCAATTCTCTTTTCAATTTCCTGTGACATTCGTAACTTATAAAATTCAAATCTAGCAATATCATATGCTTCTGATATATTTTTAATATTTTTAACATTATTCTTTAACCATAAAGTACGATGAACAACACTTTCTCCATCTAATTGTTTTCTATCTTGTCTTATAGTTGACCAATCCATACGATTAAAGTCATCACCCATTGATTCAATTAAAATTTTAGGTCTTGCAAGTTCCCATGGATGTTCTTTATAAAATCTATCTCTTATTTTATCTTCTTCATAAATAATTTTTGGTGGTTTATATAATTTTTTCTCAAAATTATTTTTTTTTAAATTTTTATTTTTTAAACTTTTATTATTATTCATTAATTTATTTTTTAATTCTGATATTCTTTCATATTGTATTGTATTTACTGTTTTTAATAAAGAAGCATGTGTAGGTGGATTTTTTACTACTGAATCAAACCAACCTGGTCTTTTCGATACATATCCATGTTTCATTAATTGGGCTGTATCTTCTATTATTTTCAACGCTCGTGTATCTCTAGGCATTTTGAATGAGTATTATAGATTAGATATTAGATATTAGATATTAGATATTAGATATTATTATATGTTTATTTTTATAATTGTATGGTATATTTTTAAATATTGATATTTTTTATTTTTTTTTCTAAGAGATTTCTGCGATTAAGTCCTATAAATTTTCGTTATAAAACCCTTGCTTTTTGAAAATATGCGACCCTATATAAATTATTTTTTTAACCTACAAATTTTAAAAATTACAATTGTTTAAGCAAATTTATAATTAAATAGTATAAAAAATAATATAGTTTACGGGTATTGACAGGCTAATTGAGAGCTGGTTTTGATTTTCATAGGGTTTTGTTTATTAGTTGTTATTATAGAGTGTTTGGTGTTTAATTGGAGGTTTTGGCATATTTAATTAAGCATATTTAGGCGTATTTAAGCATATTTAAGCATATTTAAGCATATTTAAGCATATTGAAAGCATATCGAAAGCATATTGAAAGCATATTGAAAGCATATTGAAAGCATATTGAAAGCATATCGAAAGCATATTGAAAGCATATCGAAAGCATATTGAAAAGCATATCGAAAGCATATTGAAAAGCATATTGAAAAGCATATTTGAGCATCTTGAAGGTTACTCGTAAAAAATTCAACATTATACAAACAATCAATCAACTAATAACATTTAATTCCAAAACTACAATTGGAAACTGAAGTAACCACACCACAATAGAAATGAAAATTAGAAAAATCTTAAATCTTCTATTTAAACTTAAAAAAAAAAATAGATTGCATATATTTAAGCAAGAGAATAAATACTTAGTATATTTAAATACTATTTCTGTTTCTAGTTGTAAAAGATTTTATTCTTTGCATGAAAAAAAGCCATTTGAAGAGGAAAATACCAACAATTGGCTTAGGGAGGTATCTTTAAAAGATATTGAGGTTCTTTTACATAAAAAGAAGAAAGAAATATTAAAATTAGACTCAAAATCCTTGGCTGAAATTCCAGATACTGCAAAAAAATTTAAATTAATTTTAAATGAACAGCAAAAGGTACAATCGTTGAAGAAAAACATTTATCAATCTTTGTATTCAAATAAATCTATTTCAATTAAATCAAATATAGAGGAAAGACTATGGAATGAGGATTCTTTAGATATAAAATATTTAAATACTGACAATTTGTCCTCTATGGGTTGGAAAGAGTATTATGATTTTACTAGGCTTGTATCAAGATTTTCTGCTAATAATAATCCTGATAGTGTTAATTTAATTTCAAGGAATACTTCTATACAACTTTTACCGTCTAGTTCTGAGAATATTAATACAACAAATACAAAAATAAAAACAAAAATAAAAACAACTTCATCAACAACTGCAACAAAAACAACAACTACAAATGACAAAAATATTAATCCTGATTTGAAAACACCAACGTTTGACCCAAATTTGTTAAAGAATCCTGCTAATATTAATGAATTTTTATCCGCTATAGAATTATATTATTCATATCTAAGAGATTTATGTCTAGAATCTATTTATAAAAAAAATTCATTTTCAACTTTTTCCCCACTATCACTTGAGATACAATTTACGAGAAAAATTCGTCTTAATACCCCTAGAAATACACTTATAAATGAATTCCCACAATTGTATGAAAATATTTCAAATATTAATTCACTTTCTAATAGTTCAATTATTCTTCTTTTAGAAGATTATATAAACTTACTACCATTCCCAAAATGTTTACACATTGAACCAAAAAGCTTGGAACAATTAATATTTCGAGTCATAAATTTAAAGTCAATTCCATTAAAGAAATCAAAATATATTTTTTTATTTTTCCAAGATTTATTTGAATCAAAGCTTCCATTGAATCCTATTGAGTGGTTTTTTTATATTAATTCAAAATTCACTTATTCAAGCGATCCATCAAAGAAATCTTTTTTTATTCAAACTATTGAACAAATGGTTGACTTACTAAATTATGTAAATCAATCACATTTAAAAACAATTAGTCTACAAAGCGATAATAATGACAAAGGATATAATTTACTAAAAATCGAAAATAGTTTAATTGATTCAAATCAACAATTTCTTGAAATGGCTATAATATCTTTAATATCTCTTGGTTTAAAATCTAATCATATAGACGAGTCTCGAAAATTAGCTTTAATATTAGAAAATATTTATAAATTAAAATTAAATATTAAAAAAAATAGTCAAGTTAATAAGAGTACCCGTAAAATTATTAGGAATGAAGAACTTAGGTTACAAATAATAAAACCAGTTCAAAAGAAAAAACTTGATCGATCAATTTTTATTATATTAAGTCGACTATATTGTAGAATACAACGACCTGACTTGATTCAAAGTTTATACAAACGGTTAGTTCAAGATCAAACTGATTTTATTGACATTTTTATTATCAATTCTTATACAAATGCTTTAATACAATCAGGAGATGTGCAAACTGCCGAGGATATAATTGAATATTTTGAGCAGCAACAATCGAAGAATCCAAATTATTATTTTACTACTTCAATAGAGATTCAACATAAGTTGCGTCGTCGATTATCTATGATTAATGAAATGAAACAATTCTTATTTAAAAATAATGAAGATTTTACAAATATAGTAGGATTAATATCAGTCACACCAAATGAAGATACTTATAAACCTCTTTTAAGGTATTATTTAAAAAATCCAAAGAGTCTGAAATTTTTCACAATAGTGAAACGGATGGAGAAGAATAACATTATTATTTCAAGGTCAACTGGTATATTAATACTAAAAGGGTTTATTAGACAAGTTGAATTCAATTATTATGGATGGCAGGCAGGAGCGTTTAAAAGTTTTATTAATTTTTACATTTCAAATGCAGAGAAAAGACAAAATAGTTTATATGAGAAGGTAATACCAAGTAAAGAAAAGTTAGAAGAAGTTTTAAATCAAGGAGAATTAAAAGCAGAATTTGAGAAAAAGAGTAGACAATTAAATAATTTAGATGGTAAATTTTTTTTAATTTCTCTTCCATTTTTAATATATTCATTATTGGCAGCTAACGTGTGCGTCAGAAGTGCTGATTATAACAAATATATTTGGGATAAGCTGTATAATTTGTATTATATGGAACGGAAGAATGCATCAGTTGAAATTTTATCTCGGCGAGAATTAATGGAGAGAATATTGAAGCTGCACACTTCAATGTCGAGAGATCGAAAGGAGCTCGGTGTATATATTCATACTAATAAAGATGGTGGAATAAAGGTGTAAAGACTGGATTTTTGTATTTATAATGATGAACGTTACGATTTTGCATTTATTAATTATTATTTATCGTTTGTTATTTACTATGCATTGTGTATTATTTATTGTGTATTATTTATTTACGTAGAATATTAAAATTAATTACTTATTTTATTTACTTTAATTAACAAATAGTGATTATTTATCGTTACCTTTTGATTTTACTTTATTGTCATTAATTTTTTCAACTAAGCTAGATTTCGTTTCTAAATCATCACCCATTTTAAATAGTTTTATTGCCTTTTCGACATATTTTTGTTGCGCTAAGAGTTCTTCTACACGACCTAATTTTTTTGGATCTTTTCTCAATGCAATTTTAAAATCGTCAACTTTTACTTTTGCACGATTTGATATTTTTGTAATTTTTGCCGCATCGTGACACTGTAAGTTAGTCCCACGTTTGATATTACGATATACAGTATTTATAGTATAGTATGTATAGTATGTATAGTATGTATAGTATGTATAGTATGTATAGTATGTATAGTATGTATAGTATAGTATAGTATAGTATTTATAGTATAGTATAGTATAGTATAGTATAGTATAGTATAGTATAGTATAGTATAGTATAGTATAGTATAATATAATATAATATAGTATAATACACTATAATATAATATAATATAGTATAATACACTATAATAATATACTAATATAATATAATATAGTATAATATAATATAGTATAATACAATATAGTATAGTATAATATAATATAATACAATATAATATAATAATATAATAAAATAATACAATAATATAATAATATAATAAAATAATATAATAAAATAATACAATAATATAATAATATAATAAAATAATATAATAAAATATATGTATTATAATATACCATACAATATATTATATTATATACTTCGTATATAATATATATAAACCCACCATATCCACTAAATATCCCTGTAAAATATCCTCCAAAACTGCTACAGATTCAGGATCAGGATTTTGAACATCACCATGAGCAAACATTAGCAGACGAACTATCGTTAGTAAACAATAGAAAGCATGTCGGTAACTACAAGATAATACCGCATAAAGAATAACTCACTTTCGTCTGAAAATAAACTCTGGGCTTTACGTTTTCTTGTCCCACTCATGTTAAATAAATGTGTGGTAAATATGCCAAACAAAAATGATACAAAAAAAAATATGCTATAAAATATGATATAAAAATGCCAAAAATGCTATAAATATGCTATAAAATATGCTATAAAATATGCTATAAAATATGCTATAAAATATGCTATAAAAATGATATAAAAATGCTATAAAAATGCCAAAAAATGCTATAAATACACGACAGTTACAAAATCCAACTAAAACATAAAAATACTAAAAATATAAACATATAAACCACTGATAAAACTATAAAACCAGACAAAAAATATATAATTTTGCAAAAAAGTAAATATATAAACCAATTTTATAAAAAAATTAATTAATAGGTTGATCGCTTTAAAATTTATATAGACTATTAAGGAAACAGGGTTGTCGTTATTTTATACTAATTTGCTTAAAAATGTTTAAAATAGGAGGCCAGCTTCTAGGGTCAATAAACTTTTGTGAGAAATTACGAAAAAAATTAGTAAAAAAAGCGAAAAAAGCGAAAAAAGCGAAAAAAGCAACGCAATTAATAAATTGAATATTTTTAACAGAAGTACATGAAATATACAAATATACAAATATACAAATATAATACAATAAATAAATATAATAAGACAATAATACAATAATACAATAATAAATATTATTAAGTTCGTTTCTGATTCTGATACAGTTGTAGAATGGTAGGTTTATTTGTAATTTTTAAAATTGTAGTTTCTATACTATTGTTAAACATCTACTGTGTAAATGTAGCAGAAAAAAACATTTTAAATCTGTCTATAGTATTCTTATTTATATTTGATATTTGATTGCGTATAGGATGTTTTAAGGTAGTGCATGTGTATATACATGTGTATATATACACATGTATATATACATATGTATATGTACATATGTATATGTGCATGTGTATATGTACATATGTATATGTACATGTATATGTATGTGTATATGTATATCTATATGTATATGTATATGTATATGTGTATGCATATGTGTATGTATATGTGTATGAGTATGTATATGTATATCTACATGCATATGTTTTGATTAGTTAATAAAGAAATAAATTTGTTTTTGTATCTGCTATGTTGTTCTAATCACAATGATGGTTTATCAGTTGCATCTTATAGCATTTCAAAACTGTAGTAAATATTCATTTCATACACTTCAATACTAACTCGCAGTCTGCACTGTTTAATTTTCAAAGTTTATTGTTGGTTATTTTACTTTTAATATGCACTGCTACGTATATTCATTCAGTTTTTCCCGCTATTTTAGACAGAAATAAGTCTGGGTAAGTGCTCTATGTATTAGCAGATAAATTACTGCTGTACCTACGAAGTATGTACAGTAGTTATTTGCTTCTGTGTGTATATACATACACATTCAACATCAAAATAATTTCTTATTTTATAATAATTCCTTATTTATTTATCTTTTTGATTGTGCATTTTTATTTTTACTTTTTGCATTTTTATTTTTACTTTTTGCAATTTTATTTTTACTTTTACTTTTTTTTGTTTGCCACATGCACACCCATTAGTGTATTTATTGTGACGCAATTTCTTTCTTGTCCCTTTTCTGTTTATCTAGTTATTATATTTCTATTAACTATATAAACTAACAAACAGCTTCTTTGGCCTGTTCTGGAAAGCGGCTAGAATCGGAGAACGTTTAAGTCCATATGTTTCACTATGCTGTATAGCTATGGCTGCACGACTTTTAACCCAGTGATGATTACGAATACAGATATATATATATGTATTTGTATATTACTACATAACTACACTTTAATATAACATAATATAACATATAATATAATACATAATATAATACATACTTTCATCTCTTGTCAGTAAAACTCAAATATCTCATTTTTCCCCGTAACCATTTGACCAACTCTTTCTGAACTAACCAATCGTTCCAATTGTAAAACATCCCATTTCGAATATAAAACACGACATTTTATGTCATCACCATTATCAGAAACAGATTGTAAAGTACGTCCAACCATTCTGACTAATTCTGAATAAAATATTGGATTAATAGGTGGTGAATAAAATATTATATTTGAAGCCCCTTTTAAATCATATCTTCTAAAATGATGAGCTCTTAAACTGTAAAGTAAAACATGTTTTATTCCCTGAATAAAAAGTGTCCTAGACCTTGTAACCTCTTTAAAAGAAGAATATTCTGAAATCGCTGTGTATGATACTAATCCACTAGATTCTAAAAGATTCCTAACTCTTATAAATTCAATATAATCATTTACAATTATTAATACTCCATTATTAGCTGGTTTATTATCTTTATTAATATCTTTTGTAACTCTTTTAGGTGCCGATCTAGCTATTGATGGTAACATTGTTGAAGAAAAATATTTAAATCTTTTTTCTTCGGTTTCTAATGGTGATAATGATAATTGAGAAAATCTAATAAAAACTTGTTTAATATGAAATCCAATTTTATTCATTGCGCAGTTACTCAATGAATAAATAGGTCTTACTTTTACTTTACCACCAACGTTTAATGTATTATTTAATATTGAATTCATTTCTGGTGTAATGTATTGACTAAAAATTAAGGTTTGTCTTAAATATTTAGAATTCTCATCTAAATACCAACTTCTTATTCTTGAAAAATCACAACCTGATGGTGGTGATCTAGGAATAAGGTTTAAATGGGAAAATATATGTTCAATATTATACCAATTTTGTTCAAGTAAAGCATCTGTTTGATCCATAATTAGTATTTCTATAGATGATAGATAATCATAATCATTACCTTTTTTTGAACTAGAATTTGTACTCTTTCCATCACCTATTGCTAATCTTAACCCAAGAGGAGATGCAATTATAATATCTGATTGATAAAATTGTGAAAAAAGTTTTACTGATTTTCTGGTGAATTTTATTCCAATACGGAAAAGATCATCAGTGTTTCCCTTAAACAAATGTTGAAAATCTTCAGGTTTATTTTTACCAATTTCATTATTTTTATCATAAAATTCATCTAAAAATCGTTTATAATTTTCTGTTTGATTCCCAGAAAAAATCTTTAAAATTGTGGAAACGAATTCATAACAAGAGTTTCTAGTTGGTAAAATTATTAAAACTTTTGGTCTAGTAAATCCTTGATCTCTATATTCAATTTCATCATTAAAATTTTTATTATTATTATCCTCCTTTTCATTGTCTTTATCACCAATTGAAGCTAACTTGGTATTATTTTTCAATACAACCTGTCTAGTTTTAAATATATGATTCACTGTATGAAGACAAAGAATATTTCTAATCTCATATTTTGCATTAATATCATATTTACAAGGTGCATATAATAAATCCATATAATTAAAAATAGGTTTTGCTAATGATACTTGTAAACTTGATAAGCTGTTACTACTACTACCACCTAGGGAATTAATATTCAAAGTCATGTCCCTTTTCAGACCGGTCTTTGAGTTTGGTTTGAAAAAAGTATCTAAAAATCTTTCTCTAATAAAATATTTTGCCAGGATTTCTATTTTCTTATTAAAAACCTTATTTTGATTTTTATCATCAAACCCGTTTTTATTATCATCTTTATGCCCATTTGTGGTATTATTGTTAGTAAAAAAATCTAAACCAGAGGAACATAACTGGTCCGACCAATTAGGAACGTAAATTAACGGTCTTCCAAGTGTCTTTTCGTCCCATAAACTGGACTTCCACTTGGGACCGGTTTCATTTTTTTTCAAAAAACCAACCAAATTTTCAAATTTCTCACTATTAATGTTTGAAAAGTGCCAATAAAACGGATCCATTTTATGACCGTCATTGTCTCCATGTCCGGTCCCTGTCCATTTTTTAAAATCAATCGCAATTTTATCTTCTTTCTCTTCATCTTCCTCTTCTTGATTATTTCCATTTTCGTTATCACTATCTGTTTCCATAGAAACGTCTTTCTTTAAATCTTCTGTATCTGAAAAGTCAATTTTATCATTTTGAGATCTTATTAAAATTTTGTTTTTAATAGCAATTTCATTATTTTTTTCATCTGAAGATTCTAGATCAGAATCTGTATCAGAATCTTCTATTTCATTGTGTATTTTTTGTTTTTTTTTAATATTTTTTACCTTTTTTTCCCGTTCTGCATTCTTTCTTTTCTTTCTTTTTTTTTCATCTTCAGAGAGGAAAACTAAAAGAGCACTGTGTGCTTGTTTCTCTGTGTCCATTGTACTATCTTACACTGTATATTATATATTTATATTATATTATATTATATTATATATATATATATATATTTATATTATTTTATATTATTTTATATATTATATACATTACTTTGCGTCAAATTTTTCGATTTTTCAATTTTTAGTTTTCAATTTTCACTTTTAAATTTTAATCAAATTGAAAATTATTTTGTTTTTCCTTTCGTTGTAACGTATGTTGTCATGGAATGTTTCTATAGAAACTATAAAATGGTTGCCATATAAAATATTGGCATGCCAATTGTTTCCATGGTAAACAAATCTTGTTACTATAGTTACGCTTTGGTGAAGTAAAGAAAATTTTCTCTAATACAAAATTTAACTTTAACAAGCACTTAAACATCAAACAATGGTAAATTTTTTACAACTTACAAGACCATCAGGTACAGCAGGAGCATTAGGCTCTAATGGGGCACCATTAAATGTAATTGTGCATAGTCAAGTTCTTTTAAGTATATTAGATCATGCAGTTAGACATGAAGAAGGACAAAAAAGAGTAGTTGGTACATTATTAGGTATTAGATCAGATGATGGTACAGAAGTTGAAATAAAAACAGCTTATGGTGTTCCTCATACAGAAGGTAAATCATTAAATGATAAAAATTCTAATACAAAAAATATTAATAATAAATTAACTGGTGAAGAAATAAAAAAAGATGAAAAAGATGAAAAATTAGATGATGAAAAGAATAATAATAATAATAACAATAATAATAATAATAATAATAATAATAATAATAATAATAATAATAATAATAAAAATAATGAAGGTGGTGATCTTTTAAGATTAGATATGGAATATTATTCAGAAATGCTTGCTTTACATCAAAAAGTAAATCCAAATGAAATCGTTTTAGGTTGGTATTCAAATACAAGTGATTTTAATGAATTTACATTTTTAGCTCAAGGTTTTTATGCAGATCGTACAAGACCATCACCACCAGTTTATCTTACAATTAATAATGGAAAAATTCAAGCATTTATTTCAACTCTTGTTGGTGTTGGTGGAATTAGACCATCTTTAAATGAAGATGGTTTACCATCTTCAGTTAAAACAATTATGTTTGTACCAGCAGTTACAACAATAAGATCAGGTTCAAATATTACATCAAATATTGCTTTATCAGATATTGTTTCAGCTTCAAATTCTGAAAATAGATCAAATTCTATAATTGGTGGTGAAAAGAGATTATTACAATCAATAAATGAAATATTAGAAATGACTGAAAGAGTTTCTAGATATGTACAAGATGTAATTGAAGGTAATGCTCAACCGAATGTTTTTGTAGGAAGACTTTTACTTTCATTATTAGGTTCAAAACCTGTTCAAGCATCAATTGATGATATTCGATCTCATATACATGATGTTCTTGCTGTTTCTTATCTTTCTTCTGCTGTAAAGACTCAATCTACTCTTGGTGTTGCGCTTCCTTCTTTGAATTGATTTCATTCATGTATGTATTTAATGTTACCCTGTATTGATTTTTGAACTATTTAAATAATAATACAAATATCTAGGTAATACATCACGTGATGTATTACCTAGTAAAATATATTTAACAAGTTGTCATGGTGATAGTCTCCAAGACAATAAACATATTACAATGTATTACCTATGGTATAAAAATTCGTTGTCAAGACACTGTTTCCATATCAACAGGTTGTATTTGAGTTAAAATGAAACAAGACAGAACATTTTGTGAGATCTTAAGACAATATATAATATAATATAAATCGTATAATATAAATCATATAATATAAAATCATATAAAATCATATAAAATCATATAAAATCATATATACAACCATTAATAACAATAGATTCAAACCACTGCGTTTGTAAAATGAATTTTTACCGGTCATAGAGCAAACTCAAAGATTTCTCTATTCTCTAGTCAAAAGCAAGATTACTATAGGAGCTTATTATAAAAATTATTACGCGTGGTCGTTTTACATAGGTTTTCTGCGTATTACAGTGTAATACTAATTTACGATTAAGGTCACGTGTGTTTTACTACGTTGTATTACGTTGTATTATTGTGTATTACAATTGTGTTACCCTACACACGTAATACGACGTTTTACAATCTTTTCGAGCTGAATAACCTTTAAATTGATTAAAAAAAAAAAAAAAAATATATTTTAAAAATATATTTTTTTAATATTTACTTTAAAAATATTTAAAAAATTTTATAAAATCATTGGAATTCTTTAAACATAATATAAATAACAGTGTTAAAACTTATTCGGAACTGATGCCAAAATTGATTGAAAATGTAGCGGCATTGTTGCACTTATCGCTACTAATACTTGCTATTCCTTTGTCTTTTGACCTAGGAGGTTTAAATTGTGGTTTATCATTTTCATTAACTTTGGCAGTTTATTCAATAATTTATTCTTTATCTAGGATATATATAATATATAAAAAAGAATCATGTAGTTTTTTTTATAAATTATTAAAGAAATTTTCATTAACTATTGGTATTTTGCAACCATTAATTGTTCCCGGTTTATTAATTTTTTTTTTAGATATTTACAGTGAAACCGATGGTTTTCTGAATAATGCATCTAATTTAAATAATTTCGATAATAATAATAATAATAATTATTATTTATTTGATATAGAAAATTATTTATTAAAACTTTGTTCTAAATTAGTTTATGTTTGGGGTTGTTTATTAGAATATGGTACAGCTCCTTTTACTTTAACAGAAGGATTTTGTTCATTAATTGTTATTCAAATTACAGGTCGTTTAGCAGTAAAACTTGTTAATAATACATCAGAAGGTAATCAAGATTATTGGATGATTGCAATTGTTATTTCATCAGCATCAATTATTTCTATAGCTATTTATACAATTTATCATGTTGCTTGTTTTCCAATTGTTTATGAATATTCTGCAAATGCAACTTCATTAGCTGTAATTTTTACTTGTACTATTGGTTTAGCAACATATGGTATGATTTCTGGTAGAGGTAATCCAATTGAATCATCATTATTAATTGGATATATTTCTTATTGTGCTTATGAAGCTTTTACAGATTTTTCATATTCAAATTTTTATTCAAAATTTTCATCTAATTTTTCATCTCCTTTTTCATATTGGTCTGTTATTAATGGTGTGAATACACCATTAATAACTCCATTTCCATCATCATCATCATCATCATCATCATTATTATTATTATCATCATCATCATCATCATCATCATCATTATCATCATCATCTTCTTCTTCTTCATCATCATCTATATCATCGTCATATTTATCATCATATCCATTTATTAATTCTCAAAATCCTGCTGATTTATTACCTCCATATATTATTGAAGCTTATTCGAAATTTATTTCAGCTTTTAAAGCAGTTTTTCCAGATTCTTTTAAAACATTTGTTGGATTTGTTTCTGATGCTTATAGATCAACTATTCCACCATCAATAGCTATTTCCTTAATATATAGAATTGCAGTATTATATTTTGTTCTTTTACGGATAGCTTCATTAGTGAACAATAATAATATTAATTATAATAATAATATATTAAAAAATAGAAATTCACAAAATAGAAATGAAACAAATGAAAAATTTAAAGGAAATTCAATTTCAAAATCAAAATCAAAATCAAAATCAATTTTTTCTGAAAGATCAAAAATAATACTATTAGGGAAAGCAGCAGCTCCTACAGCAGCTATAATATTATATACAAACTTGGTTATGCATCATTTAGGTTTATTAAGAGCTACAACTATATATGGATTCGGTATTGAATTAAATACTTGGGTTTTATGGAATTTTGCAAACATGATTGCAGTATTATTTTTATATTTTTCTGAACTATGGTCTGGAGGTTCAGAACATTGGAAGGAGGATTAATATTATGATTCAAATGACTAGTTGTGTTTTGTTTGTTATGTTTGTTATGTGTATGTTGATTATGTTATTTATGTTGTTTATGTTATTAATATTTGCTTATTTTTATCTATTTAGTATAATATTTTTGCATTGTTATGTATGCATTTATAGATTTTTTTAATTTAAAACTTTATGTACTAAGCAATTATTTCTAAATGGGATGTGGTGCATGTATGTATTACATACACAAAAACTTAATTATTTCTAAAATGGGATGTGGTGCATGTATTACATACAGTAAACACTTAATTATTTCTAAATTGGGATATGGTGCATATATATGTGTATATATATATACACATATATACACATATATACACATATATTGTCGGCATTCTATTAAACCCTATTCTTTTTCGTATTCTTTCTACTATAAATCTTAATTACTTCCCGTTGGGTAATAATTTAAATAATAAAATAAAAAAATAAATTAATATATACACTATAAACAAATACATCAGAATTGCAACTGAATCCTCAACTGTTATAATATAATTATAACATACAGAGCTTGACTCTATTTGCGTAATCATCATTTGTAAAAAAAAAAAACATCTGGCATGGACGAACATGCAGATAATTAAATTATATTAAAATAGAAATATTAAAATTAATATTTATAATAATAAATTATCTAACTAACAGACGTTGGTATTATATATTTACTACATGTAAGCTCCATTGAGTTTAAAATACAAAGTATTTGCTGCATAACTATTGATCTATATAACAATAATGTTATTAAACATTGCCTAGAAACTTTCTAACTCAAACTATGAATTAAAAAATTCACCTGAACGAGGTAGTGAGTATATTTATTATTTATTTATTTATAAATAAATAAATAATAAAACATAAAAGTTTAATGGCCGGAGACTTTCCCCTGAGTATATAATTTAAATAGTTTATATTTAAATCATTGTTGTTAAATAAACAACTTGTATGAAACTCAGACAGCAGCACATGTAGTAAATATTGATGAGTTTGTGAAAAGTTTTTGATCTTTTATATAATAAATAGCAGTCACAGTTGTTATGTCTGTTGTTATAGCGACTATTGCTATGCTAATAGCAATAGTCGTAACAACAGTTGGTATAGCTACTATTGCTATGCTAATAGCGATGGTCATGACAACAGTTGTTATAGCAATATTGTGAGGTAATACCTTTATTGCATTTTATAATATTATATATATTATATACATTACACTATATTATATATTATACATTATACACTATATTATATATTATATTATATTATATTATATATTATATTATACATTACACATTACACATTATATTATACACATCATGTCTCAAAAACTTGCATTTCTTGCCGTAATTCCTGATAAAATTGGAATGCTAAAAACTAGAATAGCTTTAAGAGGAGAACATTTAGAAAAACTAAAATTACTTACAGATAAAAAATTAGTTAATTATGCAGGACCATTTTTCTCATCAGATCCAACTGGATTATCAGGTGAAGATATTCCTTTTAAAGGATCAGTATTAATTTTTAATACTAAATCAATTGAAGAAACTTGGGATTACATTAAAAAGGATCCATATACTTTGAATGGAGTTTGGGATATTGAAAAGGCAACTGTTAATCCAATGTGGCCAGTAGTTGAGTAGGGTTTATATATATCATGTATATGATATATATATTATATATTATATATATTATATATTATATATATTATATATTATATGTATATTATACTATATCATATTATACTATATCATATCATACTATATCATATCATACTATATCATATCATACCATATCATAGTTAATAATGCGGAGAATATATGTTGTTATGGTAATTATTCTATTTAGGCAACGCATATATTCACTAATAGAAATAAATTTTAATACAAACTAATATAGTATAGATATGAATTATATAATGTACAATCTAATATAGTATACATATACACATATATACATATATATATATATATATATATGCATCAGTGTTATATAATGTAATATATACTATAATATATATGAATTAATATATATATATATGTATAAATAAGTATAGTATATATACTATACTATATAATATAATATATGTATATATAATATGAATAACTAATATATGTATATATAATATATACTATATATACTATATATATATAGTATATTCTATAATATAATACAGTCTAATATAATATATATAATATACTATATATAATATATAATATAATATAATATATAATATATATAGTATATATGAGTAAATGCATTAATGTATATGAATTAATATATACAGTCTAATATAATATATATAATATACTATATATAATATATATTAATAGTATACTATATAAATAATATATAAATACATATATTTACTATATATAATAATCACATGACCCACATACGAGCGTATAGTATAGTATAGTATAGTATACTATATTATACTATATACTACACTATTTACTATATTATATACTATATACTATATACTATATACTATATAGTATATATACTATATACTATATACTATATAGTATATATACTATATTACACCACACGTACATCCGATATTCTTATATAATAGTACGTAATTATTATATTACATAATAGATTTTTATTTTTGGTTGCTATGTAATTAATATTACCATGTTGTTTTATAGATTTTTTATTAAGCGTATAACTATTCTATTATAATTTATATTATTTAGCATATAAGAGCATATAATAACAATAACAACAACAACAAAAAACAACAACAACAACAATAAGAGCATATAATAATAATAATAAAAAGAGCATATATAATAATAATAATAATAAAGAGCATATAATAATAACAACATAATAACATCTTAGATCATAATCACTCTACATAACTCTATCTAATCGATTAGTAATAAACCACTATTGCTTATCTAATTGCTTAGTGTTATTATTATTATTATTATTTGTTTTATTTTCATCTCTGGTTGATACAACAAAAGAAATCATAACAAAAAAAGTAAACAAAAAAAAAAAAAAATACAAACACTATACTACACTACACTACACTATACTACACTATACTATAATATATTATACTATAATATATTATATTATATAGCATAATATATAGCATATTATACTATATATGACAATTCTCTAACTATTGACTTCTGTTATCCTCTATGAATGAACAAATTATTGTTTCCGATGCGGTGAATTCCCATCATAGTTTGAAACAAGATATAGTTAATGATACTACTAATACTACTAATACTACTAATACTAACAATAATACTACTAATACTAACAACATCTCAACTCTGTCTGTAAATGTCGCTTCTGTCTCCAATAGGAATTTACACAATCAATATAATCATTCTGATTCAACTCCTGTGTTTCCAACTACTATGTATACAGCTGCAGATATAGTTGATAATGCTAATATTAATGTGGATAATAATAATAATGTATCTAACACTAACGACATCTTTCTAAAACCAAAATCTGACATTCAAGAATCCCCCTCTAAACCAAAAGTTCCCCTAATATCAACCTCAAATGAGTATTTAAACTCTCTCACATGTTCAAATTTGAATTTAAATTCAAATTTAAATTCAAATTCAAATTCAAATTCAATCACAAACCCAAACCCAATCACAAACACAAACACAAACATGCCAACACCCCTCTCCTCACCCCTCACCGTACCAACCCCTGTTAAAGAAACTCATCACATCTTTTTCGATTATAATCCACTATCTGGTAATAAAACATTAAATTCATACGAAATTGTTAAAGAACTCGGTAGAGGTCAACACGGTAAAGTAAAATTAGGTAGAGATCTCATAACAAATGAATACGTTGCTATTAAAATCGTTTTACGTACATCAAGACCACGTTTAGGTTTATCACATGCAAATTCTGCAAATTCTCAAGAACAAAAAATTAGAAGAGAAATTGCAATTTTAAAAAAATGTAATCATCCAAACGTAGTTCGTCTTAGAGAAGTACTCGATGATTCTTCTAGTAATAAAATTTATTTAGTACTTGAATATGTTGAAAAAGGTGAAATAAAATGGCATAATGATCAAAATAATCCACTTTTATCTGAAGATGAAGCAAGAAATATTTTTCGTCAAACTTTATTAGGTTTAGAATATTTACATTTTCAAGGCATTATTCATAGAGATATTAAACCTGCAAATTTACTTCTTTCTAAAGATAATATTGTAAAAATTTCTGATTTCGGTGTATCATATCTTGGTAGAGCAAGTTATGAACAAGTTACTAATGATAAAGATAATATTAATAAATCAAAAGGAATATCATCTAGATTATCTGATGAAATTGAATTAGCAAAAACTGCTGGTACTCCTGCTTTTTTCGCTCCAGAGTTATGTTATACTGATACTGAATCTGATGAATTACCTCCACATATTACTGGTAAAATTGATATATGGGCTTTAGGTGTAACCTTATATTGTTTATTATTTGGTCAAGTCCCCTTTATGGCTGCAAATGAATTTGAATTATTTAATGTTATTGCTAAAAATCCATTAACTTTCCCTATTGATTTACAAACTGGTAACATAACTCCTCCTGTTTCTCAATCTGTAATTGATTTATTAAATCATATGCTTCAAAAACATCCTGATAAACGTAGTACAATTTCTCAAATAAAACATGATCCATGGGTATTATATGGTTTATCTGAAGAACAAAAGAAAATTTTCTTATCTCAATGTGGTAATGATTCCCTCTTACCAATACAAGTTAGTCATAAGGAAGTTGATGAAGCTGTTTTAGGAATAACTGGTAGAATAAAAAGAAGTTTAACTAGATTAGGAAATACTGCTTTACAAATTACTGGTTTACGTAGAAAATCTTCAACTAAAAAGACTATTCAAATATCTGAAGCTTTAGCTAAAAATAAATCAAATAATCATGAACGTTCTGTTTCCAAATCTCATTTAAAAACAAGTTCAACCTCAGAAACATCAACTCCTATAGATTCTACTCAACTTAATCAATTATCTTCTGAAAATTTAAATATAGAATTTTTAAGTTCTCCTGATACTGACTCTGCACGTAATTCTCCTATTGATAATAAAAGTTTCGCATCTTCTCCTAAATCTCCATCAACAACAAGAGAATTAATAAAGAAACGTTCAAGATCAATTTTGCGTTATGGTAAATTGGAATCCCATTCTTCTGGTAATTCATTAATATCTGCAATTCAAAATCATCTTTTACCACATTCAAATACGACGTCTGCTGGATCAGCGTCAAGTACGACTGCTGGTACAATTAACAACATAGATCCAAATGATTCCACTTTATATTTAAATCATCAACGTCATCCTTCTACAGAAAGTAGAACTGGAAGTAGAACTGCCAGTAGAATTGGAAGTAGAGAAAACCCTTTACATTATGCTACTTTTACCTTCCCATCAAATGTATCGACTAATAATTCCATCAATAGGCCAAATTCACCTTATGATAGTAATAATAACAACAACAACAACAACATTGATAATATAAATATTAATCCTAATACTTCATTTGCTGCTCCTCCTTCTTCAGGGTCTGGCGTGACACAGACTCGTAGTCGTGATTCAACATATCCACAAACTTCCTCATACTCAATTCCTATTCAAAATTCATCTGGGAATAAAGATTACAATGAATACAGATCTGAAAATTCTGCACTTTCTTCCTCTCTTTCTTCATCAGTTACTTCTATAGAGAATGCTGATGTAGCTAATTTATCACTAGATGATTATTCACTCGTTCGATCTACCAAACCAGATAATAAATTACCGATTCATGATGATAATATGAATTCTATTAATACGGATACTAACAATAATGCATTTGAATCTCCAAGTCCTAAAACTATACTTTCTCAGCAACCAATGATTTATTCTATACCCAATAATTTAGATCAAAATCAGCAAAAGTTCCCACAGCTTCAACCAGGCAATTTAAATACAATTCATCGAAATATTATTATTGATAAAAATATTAACTCGGTTATTTCACCACGATTAGAAACTCATCCTGGTTATAACTCTACTTCACCAACAGCTTTTATTATTTCTCAATCTTCTGAATTCCCTTCACCAGAAAGCGATTTAAATAAGGCAAGTCTTCATTTGAATACATCTCTTGTATCGGATCAATTTAACAAGTATGAATATGAAGGTCCAAGTTCATATTCTGAAGGTTTAGATTCTCGTAGTATAAGCACTGCAAGTCGTACACCGTTAAGATCACGAGGATCATCAAAAGAAAGTATGGGTACTAATTCTGCTCAAGATATCTTTGTTGATGGAATAGATCGTGAACGCAGATCAACTACATCATCTGATACTATTGATGATGATCGTCAATCAAGATGGACTAGAATATTAAATAATGTAAACATAAATAATTCTAATAATTTGGTTTCAACGACTATTTCTACTCCAGCATCTAGTATTAATACTATTTCTCAAGGATACAGTGTAAATGATAAAGTTGAAGGTGAAAATTCAGATTTTAATTCTAAATTATATTATGAGGCACCTCTTTCTGCAGCATCAACTTTGAAAGAACCAAGATGCGAATCTCCTAAACAACAAGCTATAAAGGAAAAAGTACAGTTGGAGTCACAAGATAATAGATTATATCATAATTCATCTAATAGGAATAAATCAGTTTCACCTAGTTATTTTGATAAAGGAGATTTACAAAATTTTCAAGTTGCAGATGCTTTTATGTCAACAAATTGTATTAGCGATAAAGGTTCACAATTTGATATTTTAAGTAAACAATTTGATGTAATGAGTGGTGGCAATGGTAACAAGAATGAAACTGATGATAATAATACTAATACTAATAATAATAATACTAATACTAATAATAATAATAATACTAATACTAATAATAATAATACTAATACTAATAATATTAATAAAGATATTAAAGAAAATGATTCTAAGATAATACAACGTACTACAATATCTAGACATGCATCACCAGTATCATCTGATCTTCGAAAGGAAATGGTAAAGAAATTGAGAGAAACGAATGCACGTGAAAGTCTTGGAAGTTTAACTAAGTGTGTTAAAACAGGAAATGATGGGAATGATTCAGAATCAGATTCTGAAAATGGAGAATTAGTATTAACATTAAATAGAAAAAGTTCTAGAAGAAGAACAACATCTTCACAAAATAGAAAGATTAAAGAGAAGGAAACCCTTATTGTAAGTGGTGATGGAAATCGAAGAAGTCTAAGTCAAAATGAAAAGACAAAAGGTTCTGAAAAGGATAATTTGATGTTACCGTTTGAGTCGAACTCAGTTGCTGGTCAATTAGAAGTTCGTTCTCGAAGTAAGAGGAGTAACACTATTTCAGTTGGCGCAATACAACGATAGTTTATATTTATTTATTACTATTGGTTTATTACTATTGGTTTATTACTATTGGTTTATCACTATTGATTTTATACTATTGATTTTATACTATTGATTTTATACTATTGATTTTATACTATTGATTTTATACTATTGATTTTATACTATTGATTTTATACTATTGGTTTATTACTATTGATTTATTACTATTGATTTTATACTATTGATTATTTTATACTCTTGATTTTATACTATTGATTATTTTATACTCTTGATTATTTTATACTATTGATTTTATACTATTGATTTTATACTATTGATTTTATACTATTGATTTTATACTATTGATTATTTTATACTATTGATTATTTTATACTATTGATTATTTTATTACTATGATATAATATTTAATTACTTTTTAATTTCTTTAATATCTACTGAGCTTAATATGTATTTATTTTCATATTGTTTGCTACTAATTCAATTCTTATATAATTGTTTATGAATATATGTTTGTTATAATTATAGTTGATACGTTTGGCATTGATTGATTAATTAATATATTTGAAATGTGTTAGTTTTATCTATATATTAAAAGCTAGTGAATGAGTATATACGCTGTTATTGATAATGGATACGATTACTAATAGTTGAATTAAAGAATTATACGAATTCAACGGTATTGTATACATTGTTATATAAATTGTTTATGTGTATGTATGTGTATGTATGTGTATGTATGTG